>JACEFZ010003532.1:0-26374 GCA_014155875.1 Cepaea nemoralis
AAAAGGGGACTTTCATTTTGCGTCTTGCAGAGGTTAGGGAAGACCTTGCAGGAAAGTGAAGACGGTTGATGGGAATGGAAACCAGAGCGACCTCCAGTGGTTGAGGAAGTAGAAGTGAATGGGCAACAGGTGTTGTGCCTCTACGACACAGGATTGCAATTTTCATCTGTAATTGCATCCCACCTGACGGGCCCCCAGAGCAACTCCCGGGGAGATGACGGAGATACACCCACCCATAGGAGTGCTGTAGCGCTACGTTGCCCGATTGCCAATGTGGAATTCGAGCAAGTACGTTACTGGACCATTCAGGCGGCAGTCGTACCATCCTCTCCCCCCTAATTCTTGGCCGGAAGTAGTTTTTCTGGTGAACCAGAACACCCTAGCATCCATAAGTCTAGGCAGGTCAGAGGTACAGAGGAAGAGGGTCTCGAAAAGGTAAGTCTCCGAAATACTCCCCCGGATGGAATGAGTAATGCCGAGCAAGGATGCGACGGAGTGTCTTGTTCAGAACGGTTGCCCAACAATAAAAACCCGTTAATTCAGGGTAATTTCAACTCTGATAACCAGTCCCGTTAATTCGGGACCGGATCAGAGAAAAGGGCAGGGGAAACGTAATTTGGGTTTCCTGAAGCTTCAGAGCTAATCTGCTGCGAACGGTACATGTCAGGTCCCCAACCGGACATCTGACTGTAGGGACAACCAGTAAATGTCTATCCCGGTACTATTGGTGGCAAGGAATGACAGGCGACGTGCGCAGGTATATTAGGTCTTGTCCTGAGTGCCGTAAATGCACACTTGAGAAACGGACGAAGACGAAGATATCCTTAGAGGTTGGAGACCGAGTTCTAGTACTCCTCCCAATCGAGGGGAACGAATTCGAAATCGGGTGGCAGGGCCCATTCCTAGTGGATAAAGTGGGGCTCCACAAGCACTATGGAGTGGTGATCCTGGGAAAGTCTTCTACTTTCCATTCCAGTCTCCTCATGCGCTATGAGGGGAAGCCCGATGATAAGTCTACCAGCCCAAGGGCGCAGAGATTCGCTGAACGAACGGTTCGGGGTTCAGGTCAGGTAGCGGAAAGCCTGTCACACCATAGGCAGTCCTATATGTATGTGCAGGTACCTTCTTCGGTTCAGCCGGTGCTCGGGGGAACATGACCGGCCAAAGGAACACCCGCAGTGCTAGCTACACTGAGAACCGTGGTCGGAAGAGGTGGGTTGTGTCAGAACAGACACAGACCCTGGGTCCCTCAATCCGACCGACTGCAATCCAGCTGGGTCCTCGAAAGGGGAAGCTGGAGTTGCAGAAGTCCAGTAAACTCTGGCAGGAACGATCGTTAAATCAGATCGAGACGGGAGCTCTGTTCCGCAAGACACTGCGAGATGCCCGATCGCAGTAGCGGAGTAGGCGTTGATCACCCGTGATACTGAATAGCTTGTCACCCCACCTAATGTGGTAAAAGTATTCTATACAATATTGACGGGTTAGACTTCCTCACCCGCCATCCGGTCTCTAAGAAGAAAGACGACATAGACAGCTTCTGCGTAGAAGTGGAACGACGGGGTCGATCCTCTTAAAGTGGGGGCCTATGTGACAAAACGCGATTATCTGTCTTGGGTCGTCAAGATTCCGCACTATTTTGGCGCGTCATCGGGACTTTCCCAGCTAAGAATAGACTGAGGGAAGCCGATGAAGGACTTACGATCTAGAATATTCTCGAAACACCGAAATTCGAGTAACCCGTGATGTGGGTATCGCTCTAAATTCTCGTGCAGAGAGATCTAGAAACTCTAGGCGGGGAATGACGGTTTTCCCGAGAAAGTATCTTTTCTCGAGAAGCACTCGCTTCTAGTGCGCATTGAGTTGGCACGAAGCGGGAATGTGGCTAAATCAGTCATTCACTTACTGTCGTTGCCACAGAATAGGACGCAGGCCGAATGTGAGCCGTTTTGTGTGCGTCTCCCCTCAACCATTATTCGGCGGACTGTAAGATCAAGGAAGATGAGAAGCCCTTGAAACAGTTCGGAGCTGTCTGGAGGTCTGGTTGTCCAATACAGGTAGATAATTGTTTAATTCATTTAACTTTGTACGTGTGTTCCACACGCCATTGTTCTAACCTCATTACCTATGCGGATGTCCTTGCATACTAATTAGCAAACCGATCGATAACGCAGTTGATGGCGAATCGTGTTTGTTTACCGTGTGCTCGCGAAACAGCTGTTAGAAACGCCGTATTGTGATGTAGGCGATTTGGGTTCCAAATAGGTGTACCATATTTTGACAATCGTTACATCTATTAGGTTGCTGTGTTAGAATAAAACCTAGTTACTTGTGCCGGCTGGAAACCTAGATTAGTTCAGTCAGTTGCTGAAGCCCGAAGTACGGTTAGAAAACCAGGTAAGTTGGTAGGTGGAGTTTCAGACAAAATTGTGCTTAGTTACTAAGTAAAGGAAGAACTTAGTTCTGTGCCACCAGGAATGATGTAACTATGGTGTAATAACTTAATAGTGAATTCATTGTGTGGAACAGCGGATTTCTGTGTCAAGGTAAGTTGCTTTGGTGCTATATTTATATATATATATATATATGATGGGACATTGTGTGCATATATATATATTAGATCATGGCATGTGATACTTCCTGGAGTAAGTCCGAACGCCGAATAGGTCGTCGCGAGATAACACTGCGTGCCGTCGCGATATAAAGGTGCGTTCTGAAATCTTGTCTCAGCTATCCTGTCTCTTTCGTACTGGCGCTAGTGCGAGTGAATGCTCAGGTGCTGGAAGTATGGAAGGATGCAAGGAGGCTGCATGAGACTGGGGAAATATAGAATATGGGGGATGTGAAAGCAAGTTATGAAAGTATGTGTTGGTAGGCCAAGCCAACGATGAAGTTCCATCCATGCCAAGGCTAACCCACTTGGGGAGGACAGAACTGGAAGATTTCCCTTGGAACATGTGGGGAACATGTATTCTCAAGAAGGCTTCTTGACTCTAAGGCAGAGTCTGATAAGAAGAGTTTGCTAGGGCGGGGGCAGGTGGTCCCACCAGCAAACAGGCTTGTGTACATAGTGGATGTGATCATGTCCTATTCCTATATCCCGAGGGATGGGATATTGATCCAGCTTATGTTTCTTAATGTACATTGATGATGTTAGGACCGAGTCTAGGGACTCTTTACCTATGTTTAGTTCGATTAACTTAGAACTATAATAACAGCCTTGTATCACTACTGACGTTAGCGACGACTGGTAGATGATTAGGGAGAGGTGAGACCAAAGATCAGACTCGTCATTCTGATTTCTTGCTCTGTTTGACGGGCTGTTCTGTGAGGCCAGCTGACATTTGCAAACCCATGCTGTACTACTCTCCATATAGAGATAATGCTTTAGTTATATGCATAACTAAGTAGCATGACTGAGAGTTGAGTAGTTATTGGTAGGATGCATGTGGACTTATGTTTGGGCCAGTATACTCTCACCGGTCGCTCTTCCTTTTCAGGAGTTTGCCTGTTGAGGAACCAGTCAACAATAATGTTGTTGGCAGGAAACCACTTCGTGTGACAGAGCGAAGGGTTCAGTTCTTTTCTCATCACGCCAGACTCAACCACATCAGGTACCCAATATTGATTCACCATGAGTGAAGGTTGCCTCAAGACATACAACCACCCTGAAGGTGCCCGTGTGAGAAGTGTTGGTTTGTGATTGTTCTGATAAATAGACGACACTCTGTTTTGTGATGAACAGTTCAGCATGTTGAGTAATCATGCTCAACGACAGGGAACGCCGGTCCGTCTAGTTTGACGGGGGTTCTGCCTAAACGCAGAAGTAACTGATCTTCAGACACTTGAATGGTTCTTTGGACAGCTCTAGTGGCAGGTCTTGAGAAGAACTTCACCAAGTAGTGACATGGGTCAAGGTAACCCGGTGGAAGGGACTATGGGATTATAGTCCAACCTGAATTGTTGCCGTGAAATAGATGTCTGATTCTATTAATGTACTGTTGCAGTATCAAGATTATCAACTGTGTTATCCAAGAACTCAGTAACATTTTAGTAGCCATATCTGATTCTACAAGCAGTGTGACTGTAGGAGACCATTGAATTGGTCCGTGACACTTTTCCATTCATGTTCCGGTGCTGTGATAAAGGGACCATTAAATTGGTCAATACCATAGCGGTTCTGCAGTAAGACTGTGTTCTGATTGATAGACCATTAGCTTGGTCAGTGATTCGTTAAGTTCTTCGAAGTAACGACTACTTGGAGTCAAGTCCAGGAGGATTGTCTCCCAACTGATATTGTGCGAGAACTGTATTAACAGTGACTCCGTGGGAGTGATATAGATGCAGTTGGTCCAGTGAAGTGGGGTCCAGCAGTGACTCTAGTGTTGTGGATCTACGCTCTGGAGACAGAGTGGTCTCCAAGGTTCTAGTCATCTCACTGGAAGGAAGCCGGGTGAGTGGCGGACCGACTGGACGGGACATCTGCATCCAATCTACTTCTCAACTCGATGAAGATACCTATATCTCTGAGTCTATCTCTACTCTATCTTCTATTTGTGTAAATAGATTCTTCTATCAGGATGTTCATTTCAGTTCTATATTCTCAAGGGTAGAATAAACTTTATGTAAGTTGACTTGCTCTTTGTATAATGATTGAGTGTGGTCTCGGACGATGCCTCAGTGTTCATTGTTCCACAGGTGTAGGTAGTTAGTGGGGGTCTAGAATCTGGAGGGGCTTGTAGACGTAATTAACTAATATGAGATCAACCACAGAGGAAAAAGGTGTATCTGCTCATCCAACCCCTGGGGCTAGAATACACGGGAGTGCCAGAGACACCTAGGGTGTGGTTCACTCTCGCTACCCAAGGTGAACTCGTCACATAGAGCAACCATAATATGGCTCGAACACACATAAATAGCCAGTGTGGCAGTCAGCTAATGCGTACACTCGCAGTCCCCATTTGTGAGGCTTCTGGGGATTGTACATTTTGTACACTGTACGCCCCTTGAAAACTTATTGTGCATTCATCCACAACAATGTTTTGATGTGGAATAAACAACTCCAGACACTTGTCTTTCATATAACGGACCATGTCGCTTATCTTGTTGCCTCTCGTTACACAGCTAACTGGTGTTCTTGAAGCTTGTTGTGGTGGCTGGACATGTAGCATCCAGTGAATTTGTTCAAACCTTTCTCTGGAAAATATGTTTCTGTAAAATGGCATGTAATCTATCCACTGAGTAGAGAAAAAATCTTGTATCTTTCCTCTCTCCTGCAAGGCCATTCTCAAAATGACTCCTAAATATGCCTTTATTTCTGTTGTGGAAACATCTGACCAAGAATGCCACAATGAACGAGAAGACAGTTGTTTTTGTTGTATCTTCTCAGCTGCATACCTGTTAGTATCAGATCGACCATCATTGGTGACATCTTCATCGCTACTGCTATTATTATTATCAGAACCTTCTTCAGCTGACACATCTCTACTTCCAATGTCTAAATAATCACTGTCACTTCCATTTATAACACTATCCAAAGACACATCTGAATCAGTTTGCTCTAAATGCGTAATAACTTCATCAACAGTCAAGCGAGCGCGTTTGCTAGGACCAGCCATGATTATCGTAGTGATCGTATCCGGTTCGTTTTAACATTTCCTGTTAATTCCTGGATTCAAACCATAAAATTGTGGTCCAAACAAATAGATTAATGCCACAAAATTAAGGTCCACACAAATGTCTTACCTGGTAGGACATACGAGTAATTGATACTGCTTTTAAAAAGCATGTCTTACTGGGTAAGACATTCGAGCGGAACGGGAAAATCGGGATGTCTTACCCAGCTGGACTCACGAGTGGAAAAGGATCTTACTTTTATTTGTCCACATAGTGGTACATGATCACTATTACAGTCGGCGCCAAGCATTGTTTTTACATTAATTAGAGCATTTCTAAATCTTTTATTAATTAGAATGTAGTCAGTTTGGTTGCGTATTTTCTGATCAGGGCTTTTCCATGTGTATAGTCGTCTTTTATGGTGTTTAAACCACGTGTTTCCAATTATCATATCATTGATATTTGCCCATTCTATTAGCTTTTCCACTCTTTTATTTCTTGTACCTAAACCATAATTCCCCACTACATCCTCCATTTTCCCCTTTCCTACTTTTGCATTAAAATCTCCAAGTATTATTTGTATTTCCTGTGATCCAATTTGAGCCATCGTCATTTCTATTTCGCTGTAAATAGTTGTATTTCTTCATCACTACTGCTTGTTGTTGGTGCACATGCTTGTATAATATTTATATCTATTGATATGCCGTTGATTTTGACCAAATTAACTCTATCTGAAATACACCAGTATCCATTAAGTGATTTTGCTGTTTCCTCGTCAAGTATTATTCCTACTCCTTTTTCATTTGTATCCCCTCCAGAATAAATTATTGTGTGGTTGTCAGCTATAATTTTACCCGATCCCTTCCGTCTCATCTCACTAACGCCTAGTATATTCATATTCATGTTATCCATTTGTCTTTAAACATTGTTTAACTTTCCTAGCTCATTTAATGTCCTAACATTCCATGTTCCTACTCTAAATTTATTGGGTTTAGTTACAATTTTAGTTTTGCCATCAGTAGCTGGATGACGGTCTGGTGTCACCTGTGGCTCATGACTGTCCCTACCGGACGAGGATGTCCTAAGACAGCCATTAACGTCGTTCACTAACTCTGATATGTGTTTTGCCATGAAGTCTTGGGAAGATAATTTGGTGGTTTCCCCTTGCCTTCCACATCCACATGGTGGTCTTTTACCTCTACCTTTAACAGCCATTTCCGACTGTAAGAACAAGTGAGTGCCCTGCTCTGCTCAGCTGCAGAGTTGTCCATTTATTCCGGTGGATACTCGGTCCCCAGAGCTGTGATAGCCACACTGTGGTGTGTTTCCATCCTCTACCACGGGGAGGTGCAGTTGGGATTTTCCCTTCCTAAAGCTATGGTCTATGACCAAAACTATCCAGTACTTTTTAGAGGAATTTTCTAACATAGGTTAAGAAAATAGGAACTAAAAGAAATACTCGGAGCTGATCCACTACTCTGGCGATCGAGTGAGATGGCAAAACATACATGACTGCCCACGCTTACCGGCATGGCTTATGGTGGATGGAAACAAAGGTGACTGAGCCTTTGAAATATGGGAATGGATTAGCCTGCACAGAATCTGAAGGGAATGAGACGTGTCTGGCAGACATTAGGGTAAGATGCATCTATCATATATTTGGTGGAAGGATTTTTCATATCCAGTCAGTGAATTGATGGTACACAACAACGGAAGGTCTAAATGACATCTTCCTTTTCGTTTACTTTTCTATTTCCCTCTAATTCTTTTGTGAGTCTAGAAAATCTTCGTTGTACATGCTTTGTAGGGCGGTGGTCTAATGATCTAATGGCAGTACTGAGATGAATTCCTGATCTGGGAGCATCCGTATTCTAGTGGTCGAATAGTTTACCTTGAGATGTATCCTGATCAAAGAACTTCAGTATCCAGAGAGTTATGTCATCTGAGAAAGATAAGGAAATTTGCCTTTTTGTTACAAGAAAAGCGAACGACCACATACACGCAATGACCTCTCTAAGAGACTAGCCACTCCAGCCCTAAAGACCCAGGCTGATCATCCTTCCTAAAACAGCAATGAATATTACCAGTTATTATGTTGGAAACATTCTTCAACCTGTTTCTAAAGGTTTTCACTAATCAAAAATCAGTAAATGGGATAAACAAGACACTTATAGTATTAGTTCCAGAAAAGACGAAGATCAACAGGCATCTCGGGTGCAAGTGCAGCACATCTAGATCCAGAGATTTTCCCCCCAGAAAACTGACATTTTATTTAAATGCATTGTGATATGTAGTTACACGTTTTTAAATTGTTTGCACATGTTTGGTTGTGTTACATCTTCAATGCTCCAAGACTATTTACTCTTTCTTGTAATTTTTGTACTATTTTGATTTATTACACACAGTTGTTCATTAATTTTTTCGACTTGAGTGTAATGTTATTGTTGATGTGTAATAGTTTATAAAACTATATCACTTACAGTAGATCTGGAGAGCAGTATGTAGCAGGACAAATACACGTCCTCTAAGGCGTGAGTTGTGTTTCCTCTCTGGAGTGCAGTGACTTTCCTGGCTCTTCTGTCATACTACTAGAAAAACCAGTTTCATATTTATTAGAACCTTACTCTATAACCTGTCTGCACCCTTAGGGTTACTCACAGATCGGAACTGTGAGGTAAGTATGAACATTTTTTTTTCAATTCTCACTTTCTCTTCATTGCTTTTATTTTTTCATCCTTTGTTCTTCTCGTCCTGTCGTCGCCTTTTGATGTAGTCACAGGAGATCTCCTTGTCTATATGTTGTGTTTGTGAATGTGTTTGCTGATAAAGGCTAATCGCCGCAATGTCCTGTATGAGTCCGTAAATCTGTTATGTAAAGCTGCACTACTTTATGTCATTTTATACTGTTTACATTTTCACAGCTTTACCGCAGTTCCACCCAACTTTATTCATATGTTACACCCTTAGGGAGTGTATTTGAGCCATCTCAGGTTTTCTATTGTTGTCGGTCCTATCGAATAGGGATATTTTTTTCCTGTCTGAATCTACGTCGCCAACTGTCGTAGATATTGGCATATTCGACTGGACCATAACTCCACATCCTCCAAGCTTTTCCTGTTTCGTTCCTTACATTTAAAGACTCACTAATATACTGTTGAACAGGCTCCAACTTCACGGGCAACGGGTCGTCCCCTATTGCTCCCTCCTGTGACAGTGAATATCACACAAAATGCTCCCTCACTGCCAATGTGACATGGAATAGACAGAGTATCGGCAAGCCAACAGCCCGCACATATTTGAACAGGTCTATCCACCTCCTCTTCCTTCTTCTCCTCCTCCTCCTCCTCTCCGCCTGCCCAGCCTTCGTCTTCTACTTCTCTGCTGCTGCTGCCTGTGTCCCCCCATTGAGGCATATGCCCGCACCACGACTCTAGCCCTCCAGTCCCTTATTATCCCGCAGCTCTGTCCATGTCTGTCCCATAATGTTCATTTCTTTTGTCTACTTCCCGTCTCCGTGAGATTTGTGATTCGCCTCTATCTCCCTTGCTCTTGGGATCTTTCTAGTTATCTATATATTTGGCATTAAGTGACAATATAAGATCACTGATGCCAAGTTATGAAAAGATCGTTGGTGTGACTGTGTCACTTATTTTCCCGGGAGGAAAGTGGAATCAACAAGAACATCTTCAACTTTATTCTCTGTTGGGATTATTGACTGACTTCTGTCTACACTCCTCCCTTCTGTCTTCCTTCCATACTCTATTTCTTTCACTCTCTCTTGTTATTCCCTCAACACATACTCCGACAACAGTTCCTTTCACCGATAAATAAAAGATTAATTAATAAACTATGTCTGGGGTGTATGTTATGACGGGTAAGCGAGTGGAGGGGTATTCTATTGTTTGTGCAAGAATGAATTCTGAATGTCTAGCAGCGGTGTCACATCTCGCCTCGCCCACATCATTTTGGCAAAACCACAGGACAGCACATCAAACAGGAAAGATCTCACCCTGGATGATCCGTATGCTTGAGTCTGACGGTAAATCCGTTATTGAATGAAACTGTAAGGGAAATTTTTTCCCCCTGAACCAAGGGTTTGGGGGTAAACCCAATGTAAATTTTCTAAAGAAGGCTTCTTGACTCAAAGGCAGATTCTGATAAAAGGGATTTTGCTAGGGCGGGGGCATTTTGGTCCCACCAGCAAACAGGCTTGTGTCCCATATTGGTGTAAATCATTTTCCTTTCCCTTTTTCCCGAGGGAGGGGAATTTAAATCCACTTTTGTTTTTTTTAATGTCCTTTGGTGATGTTAGGACCGAGTCTGGGGACTCTTTACCTATGTTTGGGTTCCCGATTAACTTAGAACTTAATAAAAACCCCCTTGTATAAACTACTGACTTTTAGCGACGCCCTGGAGCTGTTAGGGAGAGGGGGAGCCCAAAAGATCAAAACCCCCGTCTTTCCTGATTTCTTGCTCTGTTTGAGGGCTTTTCTGGGGAGGCCCTGACATTTGAAAACCCCATGCTTTTACTCTCTCCATATAGAGAAAATTCTTTGTTTATGCATACTAAGTAGCATGACTGAGAGTTGAGTAGTTTTTGGTAGGATGCATGTGGACTTAGGGTTTGGGGGCCAGTATACTCTCTCACCGGTCCCCCCTTTTCCCTTTTTTCAGGAGTTTGCCTGTTGAGGAACCAGTCAACAATAATGTTGTTGGCAGGAAACCACTTCGTGTGACAGAGCGAAGGGTTCAGTTCTTTTCTCATCACGCCAGACTCAACCACATCAGGTACCCAATATTGATTCACCATGAGTGAAGGTTGCCTCAAGACATACAACCACCCTGAAGGTGCCCGTGTGAGAAGTGTTGGTTTGTGATTGTTCTGATAAATAGACGACACTCTGTTTTGTGATGAACAGTTCAGCATGTTGAGTAATCATGCTCAACGACAGGGAACGCCGGTCCGTCTAGTTTGACGGGGGTTCTGCCTAAACGCAGAAGTAACTGATCTTCAGACACTTGAATGGTTCTTTGGACAGCTCTAGTGGCAGGTCTTGAGAAGAACTTCACCAAGTAGTGACATGGGTCAAGGTAACCCGGTGGAAGGGACTATGGGATTATAGTCCAACCTGAATTGTTGCCGTGAAATAGATGTCTGATTCTATTAATGTACTGTTGCAGTATCAAGATTATCAACTGTGTTATCCAAGAACTCAGTAACATTTTAGTAGCCATATCTGATTCTACAAGCAGTGTGACTGTAGGAGACCATTGAATTGGTCCGTGACACTTTTCCATTCATGTTCCGGTGCTGTGATAAAGGGACCATTAAATTGGTCAATACCATAGCGGTTCTGCAGTAAGACTGTGTTCTGATTGATAGACCATTAGCTTGGTCAGTGATTCGTTAAGTTCTTCGAAGTAACGACTACTTGGAGTCAAGTCCAGGAGGATTGTCTCCCAACTGATATTGTGCGAGAACTGTATTAACAGTGACTCCGTGGGAGTGATATAGATGCAGTTGGTCCAGTGAAGTGGGGTCCAGCAGTGACTCTAGTGTTGTGGATCTACGCTCTGGAGACAGAGTGGTCTCCAAGGTTCTAGTCATCTCACTGGAAGGAAGCCGGGTGGAGTGGCGGACCGACTGGACGGGACATCTGCATCCAATCTACTTCTCAACTCGATGAAGATACCTATATCTCTGAGTCTATCTCTACTCTATCTTCTATTTGTGTAAATAGATTCTTCTATCAGGATGTTCATTTCAGTTCTATATTCTCAAGGGTAGAATAAACTTTATGTAAGTTGACTTGCTCTTTGTATAATGATTGAGTGTGGTCTCGGACGATGCCTCAGTGTTCATTGTTCCACAGGTGTAGGTAGTTAGTGGGGGTCTAGAATCTGGAGGGGCTTGTAGACGTAATTAACTAATATGAGATCAACCACAGAGGAAAAAGGTGTATCTGCTCATCCAACCCCTGGGGCTAGAATACACGGGAGTGCCAGAGACACCTAGGGTGTGGTTCACTCTCGCTACCCAAGGTGAACTCGTCACATAGAGCAACCATAATATGGCTCGAACACACATAAATAGCCAGTGTGGCAGTCAGCTAATGCGTACACTCGCAGTCCCCATTTGTGAGGCTTCTGGGGATTGTACATTTTGTACACTGTACGCCCCTTGAAACTTATTGTGCATTCATCCACAACAATGTTTTGATGTGGAATAAACAACTCCAGACACTTGTCTTTCATATAACGGACCATGTCGCTTATCTTGTTGCCTCTCGTTACACAGCTAACTGGTGTTCTTGAAGCTTGTTGTGGTGGCTGGACATGTAGCATCCAGTGAATTTGTTCAAACCTTTCTCTGGAAAATATGTTTCTGTAAAATGGCATGTAATCTATCCACTGAGTAGAGAAAAAATCTTGTATCTTTCCTCTCTCCTGCAAGGCCATTCTCAAAATGACTCCTAAATATGCCTTTATTTCTGTTGTGGAAACATCTGACCAAGAATGCCACAATGAACGAGAAGACAGTTGTTTTTGTTGTATCTTCTCAGCTGCATACCTGTTAGTATCAGATCGACCATCATTGGTGACATCTTCATCGCTACTGCTATTATTATTATCAGAACCTTCTTCAGCTGACACATCTCTACTTCCAATGTCTAAATAATCACTGTCACTTCCATTTATAACACTATCCAAAGACACATCTGAATCAGTTTGCTCTAAATGCGTAATAACTTCATCAACAGTCAAGCGAGCGCGTTTGCTAGGACCAGCCATGATTATCGTAGTGATCGTATCCGGTTCGTTTTAACATTTCCTGTTAATTCCTGGATTCAAACCATAAAATTGTGGTCCAAACAAATAGATTAATGCCACAAAATTAAGGTCCACACAAATGTCTTACCTGGTAGGACATACGAGTAATTGATACTGCTTTTAAAAAGCATGTCTTACTGGGTAAGACATTCGAGCGGAACGGGAAAATCGGGATGTCTTACCCAGCTGGACTCACGAGTGGAAAAGGATCTTACTTTTATTTGTCCACATAGTGGTACATGATCACTATTACAGTCGGCGCCAAGCATTGTTTTTACATTAATTAGAGCATTTCTAAATCTTTTATTAATTAGAATGTAGTCAGTTTGGTTGCGTATTTTCTGATCAGGGCTTTTCCATGTGTATAGTCGTCTTTTATGGTGTTTAAACCACGTGTTTCCAATTATCATATCATTGATATTTGCCCATTCTATTAGCTTTTCCACTCTTTTATTTCTTGTACCTAAACCATAATTCCCCACTACATCCTCCATTTTCCCCTTTCCTACTTTTGCATTAACATCTCCAAGTATTATTTGTATTTCCTGTGATCCAATTTGAGCCATCGTCATTTCTATTTCGCTGTAAAATAGTTGTATTTCTTCATCACTACTGCTTGTTGTTGGTGCACATGCTTGTATAATATTTATATCTATTGATATGCCGTTGATTTTGACCAAATTAACTCTATCTGAAATACACCAGTATCCATTAAGTGATTTTGCTGTTTCCTCGTCAAGTATTATTCCTACTCCTTTTTCATTTGTATCCCCTCCAGAATAAATTATTGTGTGGTTGTCAGCTATAATTTTACCCGATCCCTTCCGTCTCATCTCACTAACGCCTAGTATATTCATATTCATGTTATCCATTTGTCTTTAAACATTGTTTAACTTTCCTAGCTCATTTAATGTCCTAACATTCCATGTTCCTACTCTAAATTTATTGGGTTTAGTTACAATTTTAGTTTTGCCATCAGTAGCTGGATGACGGTCTGGTGTCACCTGTGGCTCATGACTGTCCCTACCGGACGAGGATGTCCTAAGACAGCCATTAACGTCGTTCACTAACTCTGATATGTGTTTTGCCATGAAGTCTTGGGAAGATAATTTGGTGGTTTCCCCTTGCCTTCCACATCCACATGGTGGTCTTTTACCTCTACCTTTAACAGCCATTTCCGACTGTAAGAACAAGTGAGTGCCCTGCTCTGCTCAGCTGCAGAGTTGTCCATTTATTCCGGTGGATACTCGGTCCCCAGAGCTGTGATAGCCACACTGTGGTGTGTTTCCATCCTCTACCACGGGGAGGTGCAGTTGGGATTTTCCCTTCCTAAAGCTATGGTCTATGACCAAAACTATCCAGTACTTTTTAGAGGAATTTTCTAACATAGGTTAAGAAAATAGGAACTAAAAGAAATACTCGGAGCTGATCCACTACTCTGGCGATCGAGTGAGATGGCAAAACATACATGACTGCCCACGCTTACCGGCATGGCTTATGGTGGATGGAAACAAAGGTGACTGAGCCTTTGAAATATGGGAATGGATTAGCCTGCACAGAATCTGAAGGGAATGAGACGTGTCTGGCAGACATTAGGGTAAGATGCATCTATCATATATTTGGTGGAAGGATTTTTCATATCCAGTCAGTGAATTGATGGTACACAACAACGGAAGGTCTAAATGACATCTTCCCTTTTCGTTTACTTTTCTATTTCCCTCTAATTCTTTTGTGAGTCTAGAAAATCTTCGTTGTACATGCTTTTGTAGGGCGGTGGTCTAATGATCTAATGGCAGTACTGAGATGAATTCCTGATCTGGGAGCATCCGTATTCTAGTGGTCGAATAGTTTACTTGAGATGTATCCTGATCAAAGAACTTCAGTATCCAGAGAGTTATGTCATCTGAGAAAGATAAGGAAATTTGCCTTTTTGTTACAAGAAAAGCGAACGACCACATACACGCAATGACCTCTCTAAGAGACTAGCCACTCCAGCCCTAAAGACCCAGGCTGATCATCCTTCCTAAAACAGCAATGAATATTACCAGTTATTATGTTGGAACATTCTTCAACCTGTTTCTAAAGGTTTTCACTAATCAAAATCAGTAAATGGGATAAACAAGACACTTATAGTATTAGTTCCAGAAAAGACGAAGATCAACAGGCATCTCGGGTGCAAGTGCAGCACATCTAGATCCAGAGATTTTCCCCCCAGAAAACTGACATTTTATTTAAATGCATTGTGATATGTAGTTACACGTTTTTAAATTGTTTGCACATGTTTGGTTGTGTTACATCTTCAATGCTCCAAGACTATTTACTCTTTCTTGTAATTTTTGTACTATTTTGATTTATTACACACAGTTGTTCATTAATTTTTTCGACTTGAGTGTAATGTTATTGTTGTGTAATAGTTTATAAAACTATATCACTTACAGTAGATCTGGAGAGCAGTATGTAGCAGGACAAATACACGTCTCTAAGGCGTGAGTTGTGTTTCCTCTCTGGAGTGCAGTGACTTTCCTGGCTCTTCTGTCATACTACTAGAAAACCAGTTTCATATTTATTAGAACCTTACTCTATAACCTGTCTGCACCCTTAGGTTACTCACAGATCGGAACTGTGAGGTAAGTATGAACATTTTTTTTTCAATTCTCACTTTCTCTTCATTGCTTTTATTTTTTCATCCTTTTGTTCTTCTCGTCCTGTCGTCGCCTTTTGATGTAGTCACAGGAGATCTCCTTGTCTATATGTTGTGTTTGTGAATGTGTTTGCTGATAAAGGCTAATCGCCGCAATGTCCTGTATGAGTCGTAAATCTGTTATGTAAAGCTGCACTACTTTATGTCATTTTATACTGTTTACATTTTCACAGCTTTACCGCAGTTCCACCCAACTTTATTCATATGTTTACACCCTTAGGGAGTGTTTTGAGCCATCTCAGGTTTTCTATTGTTGTCGGTCCTATCGAATAGGGATATGTTTTTTCCTGTCTGAATCTACGTCGCCACACTGTCGTAGATATTGGCAATATTCGACTGGAACCATAACTCCACAGCCTCCAAGCTTTTCCTGTTTCGTTCCTTTACATTTAAAGACTCACTAATATACTGTTGAACAGGCTCCAACTTCACGGCAACGGGTCGTCCCCATATTGCTCCCTTCCTGTGACAGTGAATATCACACAAAATGCTCCTCACTGCCAAATGTGAACAATGGAATAGACAGGAGTATCGGCAAGCCAACAGCCCGCACATATTTGAACAGGTCTATCCACCTCCTCTTCCTTCTTCTCCTCCTCCTCCTCCTCCTCCGCCTGCCCAGCCTTCTTCTTCTACTTCTTCTGCTGCTGCTGCGCTTTGTCCCCCATTGAGGCATATGCCCTCAACCAACAGACTCTAAGCCCTCCAGTCTTTAGTTATCCCACGCAGCTCTGTCCATGTCTGTCCCATAATGTTCATTTCTTTGTCTACTTCCCGTCTCCGTGAGATTTTAGATTCGCCTCTATCTCCCTTGCTCTGTGGGATCTTTCTAGTTATACTATATATTTGGCATTAAGTGACAATATAAGATCACTGATGCCCAAGTTATGAAAAGATCGGTTGGTGTGACTGTGTCACTTATTTTCCCGGGAGGAAAGTGGAATCAACAAGAACATCTTCAACTTTATTCTCTGTTGGGATTATTGACTGACTTCTGTCTACACTCCTCCCTTCTGTCTTCCCTTCCATATATCTATTTCTTTCACTCTCTCTGTTATTCCCTCAACACATACTCCGACAACAGTTCCTTTCAACGATAAATAAAAGATTAATTAATAAAACTATGTCTGGTGTATGTATGGACTGGGTAAGCGTAGTGGATGGTGTATTCTATTGTTGGTGCAAGAATGAATTCTGAATGTCTAGCAGCGGTGTCACATCTCGCCCACTCATTTGGCAAAACCACAGGACAGCACATCAAACAGGAAAGATCTCACCCTGGATGATCCGTATGCTTGAGTCTGACGGTAAATCCGTTATTGAATGAAACAAAACTGTTCACCGCGGGATCACTGTACATTAATAATAGTCCCGTAAGTTTATAACTTCGCCCGAGTCTGTTTCCTGAAAGTTCTTATACCACACCGGAAAAAAACCACATTACCACAGTTATGCCTATTGTTTTTAATTGCTGGCACTGTTTTGACTTGTCTAGTGTTTATTTACTATGCATACAAGACGTATGTAGTTTTATTTTTCTTGGCTTTCTGCAAACTTGTATTACTTTTTTCCTTATTACTTTGGTTATCTGGATCTTCTTTTTCAAAGTTCCTTTAAACTTATAGTTTATTTCTTATTTGATCCTGTCTAATTTATTACTTGGTTTATTGGGGTATTGGCTCTCCCCACAAATGAAATGCCTTGAGTTTTTCAACCAAGCTTTTCCAGCACACAAGAAGTATGTGTTTATCTTCTTTGATATATCCGGATAGGAGTTTGAACCTTATTATATATATATATATATATATATATATATATATATATATATATATATATATATATATATATATATATATATATATATATATATATATATATATATATATATATATATAGAATTAATGTAAGTCCCCGAATCGAAATTTATCCGCATCCAAGCACTCTATCCCATTATAAGGGAGGATATTTCTTTTCATTACGGGACACATAATCCATCTTTCCGTCCAGTTTGGTATCACACTAAACAGAAACTCCATGTTCAGCTATTTATATTGCGTGTCCCATCCTCCGTTGATTGTTTGATGTCCATACATCAACAATCGCATTTGCCGTTCCCGTAACATCAAAAGTTCAGTGAAATCACGTATACGTCCGGGCGCTCCGTGCTCCGGTCCGCTCCGTCCCTACGATGTTTCCCTGTATTCTCCGACGCTGGTACCTCAAAGTGTCCAAACCCTTTGATCACCGTCTCCCGCTGCGTTTTTCCGGTGTCGAAGTTTCCCCCAGGGCGATCGTACCGTTTCCCATCCGGTCAGATCGTCAAGCAATGAACTTTACGAACACCTGTATCCTATTTTCATATTTGTCGGTCAATGATCTTTTATTCGTCCTCATCTCAGAATGAAGTACACAATGGTTAACCCTCATTCTTCCTTGTAGTTTAATATGTGTGTTATCAAGGAATCACTAAACTGCAGTTTTTTTGGTGACAGACTGTTTGTTTTATGCGATTCCTTCGTAGACTTAGACGGATAGGACACGTGAGAAGGATGGTCGCGGCAAAATACCAATGGACATCATTTTTGATGAATTACACATCGGGCACAGATTTTGAGATCAAACACACATGTACAAACTATAATCACCTCCAAAAACCAGTTGAGCAACATGAGGTGCCATGCCGGGCAGCTCAGGGAACGTGGGCACAACAACAAGAAACCTCTCTGACGGTTTACTGGCCATCTCTGCAAGCTGTGTCTTGTCCACGCTAATTCAGGGAGAAGAACGTTATGTTCATTTAAATACAACAATCAAGCAAAACAACTTGAATATTAGTGAATATTTAATGATGAATCAAAACACAACATTCCCCCATCTATGAGAAAGAAGTGTAAAACCAGAAGCGTAGTAAATATTTAATTCAGAAATAGTAACGTAAAGTTCACGTAATTACAAGTTGCAAATAGAACAACTATACACATGCATTTCAGTATGGTGGAAGGTTCCAAATGTTGCTGTATGTAGCCGAGGCGCAGTGTTGGGGTGAGCTCCCAACATTGCTTAAATACCCCAATGGCTCATGAATACATAACCTATGCAGCAAAAGTCCAACTCCTGGCCTTCACGTGGCGGAACTGATTTTACTAACAGGAGAAGGGGCGACGGCGAGTTTCTGGCGCCGAAAAATAACCAGTATGCTCTAGATGTGTATGCACGTACATACATGCGCAGATACGTGTGTGCGCGCATACACATCTAAACTCGAGTGAGACCACAGTCTGCTCTAGCAAAGGAAAGGTGCTGAAGACGGAGGCAACCAGCCAGGAGGCGCACCACTGAAATCAGGATGCCACGCAATCACGCAAAATGGAATATGTCGACTACTGCTAAATGTTATGGTGCTCGCCCAGCTTTGGACCCCCAGGCAGGTGCAGTACCGGGCCCTATGTCTCGAAAGGGTCCAACCACAACTACTGGAGGTCCTTCTCAGATGTCCTGTGGAGCCAGGGGACATGAGAATAGGACGGCTGGCCATACTAAACAAAGACTTAAAATAATGCACTGGAATGCGGAGGGAGTCAGCAACAAAAAAAAAATAGTATTAGAAAACATGTTGGACCAAGAAAAAGTAAGCATATGTTGCTTGCAAGAAACTCACCTCAACGAAAATTTAGCCTTCAGAATCAGAGGCTACCAGTGTTACCGATCTGACCGAAAGGACATGCGAAAAGTTGGGATACTGTCCCTTGTAAAGAATACCATCATTGCTTCCCAAATCGAAGTCTTCATGGAAGGGGATGAGTATCAGACACTTAAACTTAAGACGGGTAATACAGACCTACATCTGAGCAATTACTACTGTCCACGTGACCTCTCACAGGCACTGGACATACTACCATTAAAAGGAAAAAATGATTGTGTGTGGCGATTTCAACAGCCACTCGCAGAGCTGGGGCTGTGATCACATGGACCAGAGAGGAGAGAGACTGGAAGGCTTTTCATTCACCATACCTGGAGTGGAACATTACACGAATTGTTGGGAAACAACTTGGTGGCAGTGACCATCGGCCAGTCTTTCTAACTGTATAAAATGAGCTTGTAAGTGAAAGCAGCACCCTCTCGAGGTCGAAATACAAGAAAGAAGACCGGGAAATGTACAAGCATCGCACCAGCATACATGTTAGAAACCTGAACACTGAGAATGACATAAATAAAGTAGTTGAAGAGTTTGGGAAATGCATACTACAGGCAGCGCGAGAAACAGTACCAAGAGGAGCCCGTAAACAATATAAACCCTACTGGAGTAGTTAAGTGGAACAGTTGCATAACGATGTGGAAGTGTGTAGAAAGTAAGCAGAGGCAACACCCAGTCAAGAGCACCACAATAAATTTCAGCACGAAAAAGCCAAATTTCAAAGCGCCAAGCTGCAGGCTAGACGGACAAGCTGGCAGGAGAAAACAGAGTCTCTGAACTTTGAAAAAGACACAAGGAAATTGTGGAAGCTAATAAAACAACTTAATGATGAGGGCACATGGAGAAACTCAAAAATTGCACTACATAAAGATGGAAACATCTTAACAAAAAAGCAAGCAGTTGACCATTTTGCGGACTCATTCGCACAAGATAACAATATCAAAATTAGTCCAGAGAAACAACAAGTGATTCGAGAGAAACAACAACATACAGGACAGAAGGAAATAGTACATGAGGTTCTGGAGGAACTGATCACAATCAGCGAACTGGAGCTAGCCATATCAAAACTGAAAATGAGAAAGTCACCAGGAGCTGATGGTATCTCCAATGAAATGATCAGGACCCTAGGAACAGAGGCCAAAGCAAAGCTGTTGCAGATCTTGAATAACAGCTGGACCTTAGGCAGTGTTCCACAAGCCTGGAGAGAAGCAATCATGATACCCCTCCTAAAATCAGGGAAAGATGGTTCCATTGCCTCTAGCTACAGACCAATTAGCCTCACCAGCTGTCTCTGCAAAACACTGCAGCGCATCATCAATCACAGACTGCAGTGGTACATTGAAAGTAAAAACATCCTTGTGCCACAGCAGGCTGGCTTTAGGCAGTGCTACTCTACGGAAGATCAGACAACCTACCTCTCTCAAGAAATTGAGGATGCATTCCATAGAAGAAGCTGGTGCTTGCGGCAATGTCTGACAAAGTCTGGAAAGAAGGTCTGATGAAGAAACTAAGAAACTGCAAAGTCAATGGAAGAATGTACAAATGGGTGAAAGCATACTTGCACAACAGAAGAGCCCGAGTACAGATAGACGTACTCAAGAGCAAGAAAGTACTACTGCGTCATGGTGTTCCCCAGGGCAGAGTCTGGTCCCCCACACTTTTTCTAATCTTCATCAATGATCTTGTTGCTAATCTACCGCATGGAATTAAAGCGGCAATGCACGCCGATGAACTGGTTTTATGGAGCACGAATGAACATGCATCAGTGGCCACCAAATTGCTACAAAGAGCTGTAGATACATTTGCTGCATGGACAAATAGATGGTGTGTCAGCATAAACACTGACAAGTGCAGCACCACTCTATTTACCCTCTCTTCAAAACAAAAGGCAGGGATAATCCAGATAAATGGAACACACCTAAGAGAAGATAAAGAACAAACATACCTTGGAGTAACATTTGATGGCAGGCTAACATGGAGAAAGCACATCAACAAAGCAGTAGCAAAAGCCAAAAGGAAAATAGCCATCCTGAGAAAGCTAAGTGGAACCACATGGGGAGCCAGTGGGAAAATACTTAACAAAGTTTACCAACAGAGCATACGACCACACCTGGAATACGGATCAACTGCGTGGTGTTCAGCATAAAAAAACCACACTACAAGAGCTGGACAAGGTGCAAAATCAAGCACTTAGAGTCACCACAGAAGGGATGAGATCAACCCCTATAGTGGAAATGGAGAAGATGGGGAGGACACAAGCACTGAGTGAGCGCAGAGATACGAAAACGCTAATACAAGCAGAAATGTTCCTCAGCTTGCCAAGCCACCCTATGAAGAACAGATTTGAAAACTTAGCTATGGGGCGGTTGAAAAGAAGTAGTTTTATCCACCAGGCCAAACGACTCTGCAGAGAAAACACCGATCTGCCCACAGTTGGTATCCCCCTAACAACTATTCCAGAGCGAACTCCATGGAAAATGAGCATAGACTATCATTACAAATCCAGACAAAAGTGAGAGGAATATATGACAAGGAAGATCAGAACAGTGTGCAGCGCAGAACAGCCACTCTTAGCTTCCTTGATGAAGAATACCCACAGGCCTCTGGATCCGAGTCTACACAGATGGGTCGGCACAAAATGCTGTTCGAAATGGAGGAGCGGGAGTGTGCATAGAATACCCAAATAATACTAGGGACACAGCCAGAGTACCGACAGAAAAGTACTGCCATAAATATGATGCTGAAATTGAGGCAATCAAGATAGCAACAGAGAAATTACTAAATACCAGCAATGGTACACATCCTGTGACGCTACTGACAGATGCAAAATCAGTACTCGAGGCGCTCCTTTCTGGGAAATTGACAGTACTAAGGACACTACTTTCTGAACTTAGCAGTCAGCATAAGGTCACCATACAGTGGATACCATCCCACTGTGGAGTACCCGGAAATGACAGAGCTGATCAATTGGCTAAGGAATGAGCCTGATGTGCCTGTTACATACCACCAAAAGAAAAGAATGATCAAATCAGTCAGAAAGCCACCAAAACCTGCTCAAGGTGACTACGACATTATGGACAGACCAGAACAAGTCATTATTCTGTGCTACAGAGCAGGACACAATAGATTACGCAACCACATGTATACAAAATTCAAGATTGGTGAAACAGCCATGTGCACATGTGGATTGGCCTCGCAGACAGCAGAGCACATACTCCAAGACTGCCCAAAATATAACATATCTAGGCAAATCTTCTGGCCTAGAGAGACGACAGTGGAAGATAAACTCTATGGACCACTATGTGAATTGGAAAAGATAGTTAAACTCAGACAAGAGACAACATTGCAGATATAGACATATTTCAAGTGAACGAAAGAAGAAGAAGAAGAAGAAGAAGAAGAAGAAGAAGAAGAAGAAGAAGAAGAAGAAGAAGAAGAAGAAGAAGAAGAAGAAGAAGAAGAAGAAGTATGGTGGGATTTACTTTATCAGATATTCTTGTGTCAACGAACCTGCCAACCGCGGTGAGGAAAATATTGATGCCACTTTTGATTGCCGCTGTGGCTTCTGTGACTGCCTGTGCTCTGTCTTGTGGCAATCCATCCGTTATGATCAATATAATTTTGTCCACACCTGCATAAAATGGTATACAATAATAAATCTCTTAACGTACAGATAATACCAATAGCAACATCATTATTGACATGATTGATTTGTTTAGCGCAGGAAACTCTGTTACTGAAGTACTCGCTCTCTCCATATGAAGCTATTCTAGTCGGTCAGTGGGACCACAGCTGACCAGCTGTTATAAGGTGATTGCAATTATCTACAAGTGAGGGAGTCCCAAAAATGTGTGCGACTTGTTGGGGAAATGGCAAACTCATCTTATATGGTCGATAGCTGACGGTGTTAATGACCGGTCAAACAGTGGAGCGATGATTTCACAGACAATGGGAAGAGAAGTCAACCTGGCCAGGTATTCACCACCATATAGCAGATCTTTTGCAAGCATGGCACATTGGAAATCAGAACAAGAAATGTCAAACGGACAGAGAATGTCTGGAAGGGATAGAAGCACTTTTCCTGGCCTTGTGTTCTTTGTGTAAGACTGGAAATGTCTCAAACCACACACTTGCTTGTGTATGGCTGTGCGTGGTGTGTAGCAGATGTCAGGTTATAATCATTATTATGTTACAGCCTTGTTACGTAATATCACTGGCATGCCAGACAGATGCCCCATCCTTGGCCAGTTCCACTGCCTCATGCTTATTACTGCCCTTGGTATCGTTCATGTCGCGTGTACCATTTCATGCCCCAATCACTTCGGGTGGAAGATCGCAATTGGGAGGGTAACAGCCTTATCCTTGTGAGTGGGCATGAAGCCAAAAAGATCAAATCAGAGCAGACCACATAACTGGTCTAGGATCGAAACTCCGACAGGCGGGCAGCTAGAGCATTGCATTGCTGATGCGAAGCATCTTTGTTCCAGATGTATTGTTGTTACCTTTCTCTCTAGAATAAACTAGACAGGCTGAGATAGGGACCTAATGTGCATGGGTAACACATGGTCTCTATAATTCAGCCTAGGCTTTATGATATGGAGATGTTATTATGCCTTTTTGAAGCACAATGTAACAAACTATCGTCTGCCAAGACTGTAAGGTGCCAGTAGCAGTGGTACCATTTCATTTTGGTCGATTTCGGCCTCGTTTTTCAGGAACTCATTAGCACCTTGCCATCTTGACAGACGATAGTTTGTGCTTAATATAAAATAATATAGCATAATAACTTTTACCCATGGCGGTAGCGAATGTGACTGGTAAGGCCAATTCGCGTTGTAAATGTTCATTCACAGTTAGTGCATGTGAACACGTGGTTATTTCCACCATCATGCATCATCTTACGTCTAACACTCTCGGTGTTTTACTTATCTGCAATCATTTTCTCCTTTGTCTTTATTCCATTTCTGATGTTTGCCCTCCATGCAACACGTTCAGCGGCGACTTGCTCTCAATGTGCATTATCAATGCCTGTATCAATCATGTCCCGCTTACACACATCTGTATATAGTAATAGAGGCCGACCCTGAGATCTCTTACCCATCTGTAATTCTCCAAAAAAGATGTCCTTTGGTATTCTACCATCATCCATCCTCCTACCATGTCCTATCCATCTAAGTCTACGAAGAATGAGCATAGGAATAAACCGTCACACAACCTGATCTTTCCAATACTTCAGTATTTGTGATTTTGTCTTGCCACTTAATACCAAGAATTTTTCGCAGACACCGCATATGAAATCTGTTTAAAAGTTTCTCTTGGCGTGAGTAAGTTGTCCAGGTTTCACTGGCATAAAGAAGAGTACTAAGGACACAAGCTTGATAGACAAGGACTTTTGTTTTGACAGTAAGCTTCCTGTTCTTCCTGACTCTTTTTCTTAACCTGTTCATTGTTGTTGCTGCCTTACCAATCCGGATGTTGATTTCCTGATCCAGGGATAATTTGCTATTTACCACTGATACGTAAAATAGTTTACCATCTCTAGTTCGGCGTCGTCAATAAAGATTGATGGGACCCCATGTGCACCTTGTGAAATAATCTGTTTCTTCTTTTTGCTAATTGTCAAACCAAATTCGGAACAAGGATTGGAGAATGCAGATAGTAGACATTGTAATTCTTCCTCAGAGTGGGTTGTAACTGCAGCATCATCTGCAAAATGCAACTCTCTGATCAGTACCCCCCTAATTTTGGTCTTGGCCTTCAATCTCTGAGCATTGTAGAGGCCGCCATCTGAGCGTGAGTGAATGTATATACCACCATCCTGATCACGAAAGGCATATTTCAGTAGACGTGAAAAGTATATTCCAAAGAGGGTGGGAGCTAGTATACAACCTTGCTTAACTCCACTCTTGATTTCAAACTTTTCATGCCTGTGTGGAACGATTCCACAATGGGCAGAAGAGTTGGTGGGCAGCCAATCTTCTATAGAGCCTTGAACAGGCTTTCACGACTGACGAAATCAAATGGCTTGGTGAGGTCGATGAAGGCAATAAACAGTGGTTGATTCTGTTCACGGCATTTTTTTTTTTTTTTTTTTTTTTTTTTGCATTTGTCGCAATGAGAAAATCATATCAATGGTAGACCGGATCTGTCAAAAGCCACACTGTGTTTCTTGGTAGACTTGATCTCCCAGGACTTGAAGTCTGCGCAGAACAATTCTGGCAAATACTTTTCCAACAATACACAGAAGTGAGATACCCCTATAGTTGTTGCAGTGGCTCCAATCGCCCTTGTTCTTGTACAGTGTTATGATTCTTGAATCTTTGAAATCCTTTGGGACTTGTCTCGCCAGCATAGCTCTATTAGCTGGTGGATCTGTAGAGTGAGTGTGTCTTGCCCACTCCTGATAACCTCTATTGGAATCCCATCCTTACCTGGAGCCTTGCCAGATGCAAGTTCATTTATAGCACATTTAACTTCTGTTATTTTTACCTGGTGCATTGGTTTTACAGCCTGCGATTCAGATTTTGTCCTAGCCCAAAGCACCCATTGAAGCAGGCAGCCTGTGGCGGAACAGCACCCAATTGGCCGGAGGCTGCCCAGCTTGAGGAGGGCGGTAGCTGATCAGTGGCGCCTGTAGGTGTCTCCCACCGTCAGAGGCAACGCGTGGCGCCCCATGTCTACGCCAGTTGACCGGGATTTAAAACCCGTAAAAGTTGCCTCTCGCTTTGATTCCGAGACCATTTAAGACCAGGGATGGAGTTATTGTCTCTCCATAGCACAAAGCCTGGCCTAAAATATAGAGATCATGTGTTGCCCATGCAGCATGAACCCTCTCTCGGCCTGCCTAGTTCACTCCAGAGGAAAGGTAACACTTCTACATCTGGAACAAGACAAGCTGCAGAAGCTGCCAGGTCAGCAAAGCAATGCTCTAACTGTCTGCCCATCGGAGCTTTAATCCTAGACCAGCAGCCAACCAAGGCTTAGGGCCTGGTCTGCCCTGCCATGAAATTTTGTCTTTAGGTTGCATTTCCTCGCACCAGGGTAAGGCTTGTACCCTTCCAATTGCGCTCTTCCGGCCTAAGCCATTGGCACAATGTGGGGGTGTTGGGTTTAGTAAGCGCCGCCCAACGTTCGGCGCTAACAGAAAACAGGTAGTACCGTCTACTGTTATACGGTAGCTCAGTCATATCTGACTAAGACCTGACACACAAGGAACTATGTCTTTCATTACTCATCATAATCTCATCTTGTACTTTGCGTGTCGAGATGTCCGTTTATGGTCTTCATATATCGAGATTCTCATGGACTCTGTAATTTCCTCTGTCCATCGTTCAGATGGTCAGTCTCCGATCTGATCCGATCCGATCTGTAGAAAAAATAAATTCCACCTTGTTCAACTAGAATCTGTTTCGTTATTTATAGTTGTTGTGATTCAAAGTACGGGCTAGGTTTCTTTCGTCATCTGTGTCAGTGTTAGATGACTTATCGATTTCGCTGCATTTGTGCATATGACGTCAGCTGGGGGAATTGGT
>JACEFZ010003533.1:0-32500 GCA_014155875.1 Cepaea nemoralis
ACTTTTCTCTGTTAATAGTGTCTCTGTTAACAGTTTTTCCATATATATGTATATATTTAATTCATTTATTATTAAAATCGCAAGATATGTTGATAAGGAAACTTTAATCAGTATACATCATACAGCAGATGTGATGCCAGTGTATTTCTTTTGTTAGTCTGATGGTTCATGATTCTGTTAGAAGTCACGTGGCTGAAAAGTTAAGAACGCTCACTCTTAAACTTCCGGTACACTGATGTCGGGGTAGTGGGTTCTCATCCTATACCGATCAGTTGGACTTAAACATTGACTTTTCGTCCCTGACTTGTGGACGTAAAGTTACAGGTACCTCAGAAGTCAGAGTGGGTTCACCTAATGGCAGGGGGACACTGGTAATAAGGAAAGCTACCCCACAATAAATCCAGTGGAAACTATGTGTGAGTTAAAAGCAAGCAAAAACAAATGATTCTGCTGACGTAAAATGCTTATCTTACATACGATGGATTCATTTATTGCAGTAAAGGATCTTCACAGGAGTGCATATTGAATCAGTCAGCTGGAAGATGTTATAATTGGCTGCAGTATGGCTAGGGGGTCAGCATGGCAGAATAGATAAGAGCACTTGCTTTTAAACTTATGGTGTGCTGATGTCATGGTAGCGGATTCTCACCCCTACTCCGATCAGTTGGACTAAAATTTGACTTCTTGTCCTTGATTTGGGCACATAAATTACAAGTACCTCAGAAGTCAGAGTTGTTTCATCTGATGGTGGGGGGGGGGGGGGGGGGGGCCTGGTAATAGGGAAAACTAATCTACATGCAAAATCTGTCCTGCTGTACTAGATGTAGTAGCATAATTATGGAGGACAGCGAAGGGTACTTTTGCTTTCTTTCACCCCAAACAAACTTTGCCAGCTATATTTAGAATCACCAGCTATATTTAGAATCACCAGCTATATTTAGAATCACCAGCTATATTTAGAATCACCAGCTATATTTAGAATCACCAGCTATATTTAGAATCACCAGCTATATTTAGAATCACCAGCTATATTTAGAATCACCAGCTATATTTAGAATCACCAGCTATATTTAGAATCACCAGCTATATTTAGAATCACCAGCTATATTTAGAATCACCAGCTATATTTAGAATCACCAGCTATATTTAGAATCACCAGCTATATTAGAATCACCAGCTATATTTAGAATCACCAGCTATATTTAGAATCACCAGCTATATTTAGAATCACCAGCTATATTTAGAATCACCAGCTATATTTAGAATCACCAGCTATATTTAGAATCACCAGCTATATTTAGAATCACCAGCTATATTTAGAATCACCAGCTATATTTAGAATCACCAGCTATATTTAGAATCACCAGCTATATTTAGAATCACCAGCTATATTTAGAATCACCAGCTATATTTAGAATCACCAGCTATATTTAGAATCACCAGCTATATTTAGAATCACCAGCTATATTTAGAATCACCAGCTATATTTAGAATCACCAGCTATATTTAGAATCACCAGCTATATTTAGAATCACCAGCTATATTTAGAATCACCAGCTATATTTAGAATCACCAGCTATATTTAGAATCACCAGCTATATTTAGAATCACCAGCTATATTTAGAATCACCAGCTATATTTAGAATCACCAGCTATATTTAGAATCACCAGCTATATTTAGAATCACCCGCTATATTTAGAATCACCAGCTATATTTAGAATCACCAGCTATATTTAGAATCACCAGCTATATTTAGAATCACCAGCTATATTAGAATCACCAGCTATATTTAGAATCACCAGCTATATTTAGAATCACCAGCTATATTTAGAATCACCAGCTATATTTAGAATCACCAGCTATATTTAGAATCACCAGCTATATTTAGAATCACCAGCTAGCTATATTTAGAATCACCAGCTATATTTAGAATCACCAGCTAGCTATATTTAGAATCACCAGCTATATTTAGAATCACCAGCTATATTTAGAATCACCAGCTATATTTAGAATCACCAGCTATATTTAGAATCACCAGCTATATTTAGAATCACCAGCTATATTTAGAATCACCAGCTTTTATTTAGAATCACCAGCTATATTTAGAATCACCAGCTATATTTAGAATCACCAGCTATATTTAGAATCACCAGCTATATTTAGAATCACCAGCTATATTTAGAATCACCAGCTATATTTAGAATCACCAGCTATATTTAGAATCACCAGCTATATTTAGAATCACCAGCTATATTTAGAATCACCAGCTATATTTAGAATCACCAGCTATATTTAGAATCACCAGCTATATTTAGAATCACCAGCTATATTTAGAATCACCAGCTATATTTAGAATCACCAGCTATATTTAGAATCACCAGCTATATTTAGAATCACCAGCTATATTTAGAATCACCAGCTATATTTAGAATCACCAGCTATATTTAGAATCACCAGCTATATTTAGAATCACCAGCTATATTTAGAATCACCAGCTATATTTAGAATCACCAGCTATATTTAGAATCACCAGCTATATTTAGAATCACCAGCTATATTTAGAATCACCAGCTATATTTAGAATCACCAGCTATATTTAGAATCACCAGCTATATTTAGAATCACCAGCTATATTTAGAATCACCAGCTATATTTAGAATCACCAGCTATATTTAGAATCACCAGCTATATTTAGAATCACCAGCTATATTTAGAATCACCAGCTATATTTAGAATCACCAGCTATATTTAGAATCACCAGCTATATTTAGAATCACCAGCTATATTTAGAATCACCAGCTATATTAGCGCCGATGGTGATCTCCTCTGTGTTGGGGTTTGGAGTGCGTGTCAGTGCGTTTCAATTGCCCCACACCACAGTGTTGTTTCTTTGGGCTGTGACAATCGTTTCTGTCTCCCTTTGATCCTCATTTGCATCGGTCCTGCAATCACTTTCCGGTTAGGGTTAGGGGTTAGGATTAGGGTTAGTGTGTGTACCCTACCCCCTAACCCTAATCCTAACCCTACCCCCTAACCCTAACCCTAACCCTAACCGGAAAGTGAAAGAATAGCGCACCACCGCCGCCGCATAGAATTGCGCACCGAGCTACGGCGCAACACACGGAAACCCCCTGAATGTTCGGCGCAACACAGGGAACCCCTGGATGTGACGTCATACCCTGGGATTCCCTTTTGTTTGGGGTGAAAGAAAGCAAAAGTGAGCGAAGGAACCAAAAAAAAAAAAAAATCAGTATGGATTTTTTTACATACAAATAGAAAGAACATAATGGAGAGCATAATGGGTTCGTGATGATATCTAAGGAAAGGACAGAGTGAAAAAGTCATTTTAAATAAAAACAGTCCATATTGTCAAGATATACAGCCAGTTGAGAGAAGCAGAAATAATTGTATTGTGGCTTTAAGATTTTCCTCATTTGTGTGAGATGTGTTTAGACACACTTCAGGTGGTTTAATTTACACCGGATTTTCTACACATAACATAGACATAATTTCATAAAAATAGAGAATGTCAGATAGGCAACATTATATGTCCACATCATAAAATTAGTAAAATTTGAATATGTTCCATGAGTAGTTTTTAAAGAAAATAGAAAAATTTCACCTCATTCAACATGGCTGATCTTCAGTGTTTATAATTGAAGTATCTAAAGCTTGTCTTCCCATTGTTGGTGCTTTGTATTAATATTTCTTTCTTTCTTTTCTTTGACTTTTTCCAAAATATATTATATTGTAACAGCTGGTAAGATTAATGAAACAAAAAGATATAGAAAGGCATAGAGACAAAACAGAAAATATTGTTGCATCATTTAATAAAATATAGAGGCACATGAATTTAATACATAGATGCAGCCAAGCTAAAAGTATTACAATTTAAACAATGGAAATACAAACAATTGATTGCACGATTTATTGCCTGGCAGATTTCATTGCATCTCATTAGGTACATATTGCAGACATCACACAACATAAGCTAGAGCCATAGAATAAATCCTTCAAGCTAAAATATACAACACAATATATTCACACAATAATTTGAATTGTCTACCAAGATAATTTTAAACTATCTTGTCTTTTTGTTTGCACAGAGTTGTCTTCTATAAATGAATGGCAGCTGCCTCGGCCAGCTTTAACATGCAACCTATTTTGTTTGTTAAATAACACACAAAACTCATTGTTCATATCATTCATGTGACCAGTTTCCAAAATCCAAAAAGCTCTGCCAGAAATGGAATTCAATGGACTCTGACAAAGCAGCTTGATGATCTGGACTTTTGCTGACTGATATTGACCTCTTGTTCTCACATTAAATCAGATGCAGGATAAATTAACAACATTAGATGGGAGGTCACAATAACTAGGTTTTAAAATGTATACAGGAAAGACACAAATAATGAAAATAAATCAAGCAAATGATAACCTATCTCCCTGGGGGAAACCTCACTTCCAGAAACAGAATCATACATGTTTAAACATGCAAAGAATACCATGGACAGAAAAATGAATGAGACAATTCTTCAAGAAACAAATGAAAACCGTAAGTTGATCAGAGAAGTTAGACTTCATCAAGATTTTTTGGGCATGTTATGAATATAAATAAACTTGAAAACTTCATGATAACTGGCAAACTTGATAGCAAAAGATCAAGGGAAAGACTGAGGCCACGAAGCTAAAACCGCAGCCCTATCTACGCAAGCAGAAAGGAAAACACATTTAGGGCCCAATTATAACTAACAGAGAAATCGACAGTTGAACGGGGCTTGAACACTTTTTGTTTACAAAATGGAACGGAATGAGACTGAGACCAAAATGACATGGCCACATGGCAGGGACAAGAACACAGACCCGATCGAAGATTCTGGTGATAGTGTTAGATGGCAAACCATGACCACACAAGCCTATTGCCAGGGCACATGATGATGATGATGATGATGATGATGATGATGATAGTACAAAGATAGTGCTAAAGACAAGCTAATGGGTTAGTATGTGAATGCCAGGAAGAAAGGGCATTGAAGTGTTCACTCAGCAGTTGATGTGCCTTGTTTCTCTTGCCAACAGTCAGTCTGCCTCTGTGCATAACTTTCGGGTACCCAGCGGCACCGACAGTGTGAGAAACAGCACTAGTGACATAGGGACGGGCAAGGAGTTACTGGAGGATTACATGGCTAAGGTTTGTTTCCTATTGAAAAGTCTCTCTCTATATTTGTTTCTCTCTCTCTCTTTTTCTCTCTCTTTCTCTTCACTCATTCTGTTTCTATCTCTCTTTGTCTCTTTCTCTCTGTCTCTTTGCCTGTCCATCCATCCTTCCATCCATCCATCCTTCCATCCATCCATCCATCCATCCATCCATCCATCCATCCATCCATCCTTCCTTCCATCCATCCATCCATCCATCCATCCACCCACACACCCATGCAGCACACCCACCCACATACCCGTCTGTCTGTCTCACACACACACACACTGTGGCAGATACTACTGTAGAGATGTGTATATAGGTCATGTTGAATTAAAGTTCTTTGATGTGTTCTTTGTAACTGCACACAGATGTAATACATCACACAATTCACCTAACGTGGTGTTTGGCTGAGACGTGAGTTGTTGTTGATGGTCGCCATCTTATTGACCTTGGACAATGTCGTTCTTTGTCTTCCACTCTTGGTGTTAATTTTCTATTTCTTCATTAAATGCAGATCACTATTATTCGTTTCTCTAACACTGTTCACTGTTCAATACTGTACTGACGAAACATTCTTCTTTGATCATATCTGGGTTCACTCAAACGGACGTAGACCCCAAGTGCCAAGAGCCGGAATCACTCATCATGACCGACATCTTGGTTTAGGTCTAGGGGTTAGAAGATTTAGAAAAACATCTTCACGGGCTCGCTTACACTCTGTACGAATCTTTCGTGCACACAACACAAGTTCGAAACGCGTCCTCAGAGCACACGATCACTTTATTGTAGCACAGTTATCACCGTGGTTGCCATCATACCCCGCCAGCATCTTGCCTTTCAGCGTTGATCAACACACCCACCGTCTAACAATAGAGGATACACGATACAACTAATCGTCATTTATTCCTTGCTGTTGTTGCACACTATAGACTCTACAATTGACTGCTAAACGTTAATAATAGTTTCTAGTTACTCACATTACACTAGTGACCAACATGTCACGGCGTGTCTCTCTCTCCGCCATTCTTGTCACAGTGTTCACAAAACGGGGTCAGCTCTCTCGCCACAGCTGGTCGACTTTTGCTGGCCCATCGTCAATCGTTAACTTCAGTGTACTGCTTCTTCACTCACAGCTTTCTTAAACAAGAACACTCTTCAACTGTTGACTGCATCTTGAATAACTGCAACCATCGCAAAACGCTCTCAAACTCAAACTCTCTCAGAATCAACCTTCTTATCTCACGTCCCAGCTCGCTCTGCCTGAGCACACCCTTTTCCGGCTTTGACCTGGGTGCGTCACGTGACCACATAACTCCGCCCCTTCGTGTCCCGGTGTCTGGTTGGTTCGTTAACTCGTGTCTTAGTGACATTCGTTTACACTTGCTCTGTTTCTCTTATCCATCTCATGGCAGTGATCAGCTCCCTTCTTTGCTGTATTTTCTTCCAAAATGTATAAACTGCAGAGCCGTATTGTTTGGGAAGTATATCCAATTCTGCCATTAATGGGAATTAAAACCAGCACCACCATGCTGGCAGACGTGTTCTCTAGCAATGATACCAGCAGAGCTGCATGTTCTGGCACACCAACACACGCTACACAACTGGGTCTCCGTGGAGAAGTGGTCAAGCTGCCTGCATCACACTATTGAGATCATGGGTTCATTTTCTGACTCCATCTTTTGGTTCACAGGTGCATTTTTTTTTTCTGAGACTCTTGGGGGTCATCATTGGAGCTGTGGAGTTCATGCTCTGTGCAATGCTTTTGGCAAGCTGCTTCATGAGTGAGCTAACACTGATATTAAGCCAACTTGCTTTCTTTCTATTTTTAACATTTATTATCCTTTCACTCCTTGCTATAGTAACCGTGATATATACAGTGCACACCGCTTAAGGCGATCTCGGATGTGGCGAATTTCTGTTGTGAAGAACAGCATTGTATTGTACGTTGTAAATGCATAACTATGTGCTTGAACTCTTATAAGAGGAATTTCTGATAACAAGAACTATTTCTTGGGCCTCAGGTGAGTTTACCTTATCATGTCTGTACTATATATATTTCCAATGTCTGATAGATAACTTGACGGTCATATTACCTTTTCAGTTGACAACAAAATTAACCCCCGAGGAATTGCGCTTATTTTTGAGACATTTGAATGACTGGAAGAAAGACAACCATTTTAATGAGTTTTGTGATGAAGTCTTGCACTTATTGGGTCCTGAAAGGAAGCAGCTGTTATCTGGTAAGTTGATGTTGTTGGTCCACTCCACTTAGGTTTATGCTATTGTTTTAAAGTATGTCTGTTCTGTAATAACTTGCCGTTGGCAACATAATGTCATATTATTGTCTTGTTTATAAGAAGATGATGTGGTTGTGTCTACCCGGAATAGTTAAAGGGACAGTGCTGAATATAAAGGGCCCTATTTGTCAGTAAAAATGTAAAGGGCTATTCTACACGCATGTTAGTATGAGGTTTGTGTTGCTAGCCCCGTATTTTTATAGACCAGTCGGCACTTGATGGGTTAAAAAGGAATGAGAAGACAAGAGAGTTGACTTCTTTCTTTTCTTTTTTGTTCGCTTGCTTAAACTCAAGCGTAGTCCTTACACACTGTTTAAAGTAGTAAGGGACTGAATTTTGTGTGTGGGTTTGCTTTCCCTTTTACTGGTGTCCCTTGCCTACAGGCGAACCCACTCCGACTTCAGAGGTAGTGTTGACTTCTTTGCACTGGGTTTCATCCCATCAAGCTCAGTCTCTCTCTATAGAGCAGCTGACCATCTGATAAGTACGTCATACAGAGCCTGAGCTCCTGAGACAACCCCTAAGAGTTTCAAACAAAAAAAAACTGCACTTAAGAACCAAATGATAAAGTCTGAAAATGAACCAAGGTGGCATATTGGAGATGGCATAACCACTTCGTCATAAGGACCCAACTGACTTGACTCATGTGGTCAGTCTAACTGTGGCCGCCTTTATTTCCCAGGACATTTATGGGTACCAATTTTAGGCTGGGTCCACCTGAGAGCCAAGGTAAATTTTAATATATTCACCTTGATGGAGATTTGAACACATAACCACTGGGTCGCCAGGCAAGCATGCTGGCATTGTACCACACAGCTCCTGGGTCTCATTTGCCTGATGAATAATTGATGTGAATTCTTAAAGGACGTGCGGGTTTGTCCAGGTCGGTTGAAGTTTACATTTTTGTACAATGTTACAGTTAAAGATCAGTCATATAGAGATTAGTAATGGTTGTAAAGGCACATACAAAATTAGAATAATAAAACTATGAAACAGATGTTTGGTAAAAGTTATTAGTTACATGAATACTGGCCAAACTATTATGAACGCTTGGAAATATCAGCCCTAAATACTGGCTGGCTGTTGTGAACGCTCTGGAAATATCAGCCTTAAATACTGGACAATCATCATGAACACTCGGAAATACCAGCCCTAATACTGGCTGGCTGTTGTGAATGTTAAAAAATATCAGCCCGAAATACTGGACAACGATCATGAACGCTTGGAAATGTCAGCCCTAAATACGAGCCGGCCATCATAAATAGTTGGAAATATCAGCACTAATTCCTAGGTCTACTGTCATACGTGCTTGAAAATATCAGCTCTAATTACTGACTAACCACCATGAATATTTGGAAATATGAACCCTAAATACTGGCCGACTGTAATGAATGCTGGGAAATAATCTAAGTACTAAAGTTTGAAAATGTATAAACCGGTGCCTACACAGAATTGGAGGTATAAAATGGTATGACAGAATCACTAATGTGGAGCTTAGAGAGAGAACTAAACAAATTCCAGCGAATCAAAAGGTGATAGAAAGACGCTGGTGCCAGATAGGATATTGAGAAAACCTGAGAATAGTATGACTAGAATATCCTGTTATTGGAACCCACAAGGCAAGTGAAAGAGAGGGAGACCTAAGAACAGACGGAGAAGATAACTAGCGACAGATGAATAATAAGGGGAGAACATGGCGTGAGTGGAGGAGACAGCAAGAGATGGGAAAAACCTGGCATTAGTTAGTTTAGGGCCTATGTAGGAGATAAAGGCAGAAGCAGAAGACAAGAGGTATGATAATGGCCTATTTAGTGACTGGGAAACAAGTTTGTGATGATTTCCAAAGTGTCACAGTATTTGCATGTTGTCTGAAACATCACTATCTCTACATCTCATTATGTTTGTGTTGGTCATCATTATACATAAGTTTAGTGTCTGTCAGGATTGATTTAATTTATCAGGGTTCTGTTTGTAAATGTCATATTTACATTTGTTTCTGATTGAACATTTGTCATGCCTGTGGCTTAGGGCAGAGAACGTGTTCCACAATTTGCTGATGTACTGAATGAGTGTTCAAAATCAGCTGTAGACGATTTGGAAGCAGATTGCCCTGCGTTGATTTCAATGGTAAGAGTGCCGGTCGTTCAGAAAGCAATGGCAAATTACTGAATGTATAAATTGCCTAGTAAATCACAAACTGCCGAAAATACTGGGGTTGATTGTGATGTCCTGTACAGGACATGCAACTAACTATCTCCAGGACATGCAACTAACTATCTCCAGGACATGCAACTATCTCCAGGACATGCAACTAACTATCTCCAGGACATGCAACTAACTACTTCCAGTACATGCAACTAACTATCTCCAGTACATGCAACTAACCTATCTCCAGTACATAGCTAATGATAACACCATCTATCCAATAACGTACAGTTCTGTGGGCATCTTTTCCCCCCAGAATTGTTGCCGTTCATTCCATCTGACAACTATCAGTATTTCGAGGAGTTTCTGAGGAGGAACGACATTCAGCTTTTGGAGAACACCAGCACGTTCTCCAGCTCCAGGACAGACCTGGTCAACTACTCCACGTGAGTTGATGCTCGTGGTGATGATAGTGGGTTTATGTGGATGTGTTTATTTGTGAGCTTGAGTTATTGCTCATGGTGATGATGATGAGTTTATGTGGATGTGTTTAGATGTGTTTATTTGTGAGCCTGAGTTATTGCTCATGGTGATGATGATGAGTTTATGTGGATGTGTTTATTTGTGAGCATGTGTTGGGTCGGAGTGTGGGGTGAGTTTAAATATAGCTGGGGCTGTTTGAATAGCTGGGTTGTGTGTGCATGTATGGAAGGGAGAGGGTGGGGGGATGCTTCAATGACTACTTACTGCTTGGATATTTTGTGTGTGTGTGCGTGCGTGTGAGAGAGAGAGAGAGAGAGAGAGTATGAGTGAGTGAGTGAGAGAGAGAGAGGCTGGCTGGCTGGCTGACTCCTGAGACTGACTGGTTGCTTGACTTGCTGTGCTGGGTTGTGTGTGAGTGAGTGAGTGAGAGAGAGAGAGGCTGGCTGGCTGGCTGGCTCCTGAGACTGACTGGTTGCTTGACTTGCTGTGCTGGGTTGTGTGTGAGTGAGTGAGTGAGAGAGAGAGAGGCTGGCTGGCTGGCTGGCTCCTGAGACTGACTGGTTGCTTGACTTGCTGTGCTGGGTGTGTGTGAGTGAGTGAGTGAGAGAGAGAGAGGCTGGCTGGCTGGCTGGCTCCTGAGACTGACTGGTTGCTTGACTTGCTGTGCTGTGCTGGGTTGTGTGTGAGTGAGTGAGTGAGAGAGAGAGAGGCTGGCTGGCTGGCTGACTCCTGAGACTGACTGGTTGCTTGACTTGCTGTGCTGTGCTGGTTGTGTGTGAGTGAGTGAGTGAGAGAGAGAGAGGCAGGCTGGCTGGCTCCTGAGACTGACTGGTTGCTTGACTTGCTGTGCTGTGCTGGGTTGTGTGTGAGTGAGTGAGTGAGAGAGAGAGAGGCAGGCTGGCTGACTCCTGAGACTGACTGGTTGCTTGACTTGCTGTGCTGGTGTTGTGGTGTGAGTGAGTGAGAGAGAGAGAGAGAGGCTGGCTGGCTGGCTGACTCCTGAGACTGACTGGTTGCTTGACTTGCTGTGCTGGGTTGTGTGTGAGTGAGTGAGTGAGAGAGAGAGAGGCTGGCTGGCTGGCTGACTCCTGAGACTGACTGGTTGCTTGACTTGCTGTGCTGGGTTGTGTGTGAGTGAGTGAGTGAGAGAGAGAGAGGGCTGGCTGGCTGGCTCCTGAGACTGACTGGTTGCTTGACTTGCTGTGCTGGGTTGTGTGTGAGTGTGTGAGTGAGAGAGAGAGGCTGGCTGGCTGCTCCTGAGACTGACTGGTTGCTTGACTTGCTGTGCTGGGTTGTGTGAGTGAGTGAGTTGAGAGAGAGAGAGGCTGGCTGGCTGGCTGACTCCTGAGACTGACTGGTTGCTTGACTTGCTGTGCTGGGTTGTGTTGTGTGGTGAGTGTGTGAGAGAGAGAGAGAGAGGCTGGCTGGCTGGCTGACTCCTGAGACTGACTGGTTGCTGACTTGCTGTGCTGGGTTGTGTGTGAGTGAGTGAGTGGTAGAGAGAGGCTGGCTGGCTGGCTGACTCCTGAGACTGACTGGTTGCTTGACTTGGCTGTGCTGGGTTGTGTGTGAGTGTAGTGATGTGAGAGAGAAGCGAGGCTGGCTGGCTGGCTGACTCCTGAGACTGACTGGTTGCTTGACTTGCTGTGCTGGTTGTGTGTGAGTGTGTGAGTGAGAGAGAGAGAGGCTGGCTGGCTGGCTGATTCCTGAGACTGACTGGTTGCTGGACTTGCTGTGCTGGGTTGTGTGTGAGTGAGTGAGTGAAGGAGAGAGGCTGGCTGGCTCAGACTGACTGGTTGCTTGACTTGCTGTGCTGGGTTGTGTGTGAGTGTGTGAGTGAGGAGAGAGAGGCTGGCTGGCTGGCTGATTCCTGAGACTGACTGTTGCTTGACTTGCTGTGCTGGGTTGTGTGTGAGTGGTGAGTGAGAGAGAGAGAGGCTGGCTGGCTGGCTGACTCCTGAGACTGACTGGTTGCTTGACTTGCTGTGCTGGGTGTGTTGTGTGGTGAGAGAGAGAGAGAGAGGCTGGCTGGCTGACTCCTGAGACTGACTGGTGCTTGACTTGCTGTGCTGGGTTGTGTGTGAGTGAGTGAGTGAGAGAGAGAGAGGTGCTGGCTGGCTGGTGACTCTGAGACTGACTGGTTGCTTGACTTGCTGTGCTGGGTAGTGTGAGTGAGTGAGAGAGAGAGGCTTGCGCTGACTCCTGAGACTGACTGGTTGCTTGTTGCTGTGCTGGGTTGTGTGTGGTGTGTGTGGTGGTGAGAGAGAGATGGCTGGCTGACTCCTGAGACTGACTGGTTGCTTGACTTGCTGTGCTGGGTTGTGTGTGTGTGTGTATATGACTGACTTCTTCATTGACCATATTTTGTGTGTGTGGCTAATTTTGAGTAGGTGGATGTGTGAGACACTATACAGCTAGACTGAGTTTTGGATATGTGTGTGTGTGTACATTTGTAAATTGGGTGGGTGGGTGGAGCGATGCGGTTGATTTGTTTTTAGGTGGATGTATGAGACTGACAGTATGGCTGGTTGGGGTTCATATGTCTGTGCGAGGAAGAGTGGGGGAGAAGAAATGGGGCTTCGCTGATTTTGAGAAGTGGCTGTCCGAGACTGACTATATGGCTACTTGCGTTGTGTAATAATATAATAATACTAAAATATGAAAACTGGTGTTGGGGTGGGGGAATCCCCTATCAAAGGAGAACTTAGGCACGTCTTTCCCTCCGCATCAGAAAAAGACAGTCCACATTCTTCTGGTACATCATGAAAAGGGTTAAGCTGGATTACGTCAGGACTACAGGACAGTTGGAGGGGAGAAGAGACAGGGGGAGACTGAGAGAGAAGATGCTAGACAGTGACATCACGGCTGAAGAAGCCATTGGTATCAGACATGATTGCAGGAACACAAGATAACAGACTGTAGACAGACATGATCACCAGCAACATACGGCATGGACTATTTGTGTGATTGTTTTATGTAAGCTTCAGGAGAAACGTTATGTTAAGGTATTAATTTTTTTATATTTTGTTATTTAAAATTATGAGTTTTATAACTTTCTAACACTAATATTTTGAAAGAATTAAAGCAAAAAATGTTTGTTTCTCTGCATTTCACCTCTCAATGGAGCATAGAGCCTCCGTCAACCTCAGATGAAGCCCTTTGAAGACTTGTTCATTATTGGTGGGATTTTGCAGCCAAAGTTTCCCACTGGATGAGGTAGCCAGTTGTCAGAGTCCGACAGGGGACAGCGATGCAGGGACATCGTTACGACCGCCAGGCGACTTAGCTCCCAGTAAGGCGTGCAAACACTGCGTTGCGCCGCAGGCGAATAGAGTTACCGGCCTGCGAGATCGCTGGCCGACCAGCGGTCAGGCCGCCAACGCAAGACGCATGCCTGCCACGTGACGCCACGTCAGGCAGGAGGCAAGTTGCGAACCAGGTCCAGACAGCTCTGGGGACACGGAACATGACAGACGTGTGATTGAGAGAAAGGCGTTGTATGGTTTCTGTATTGAAAGGCGAGTGTCTGGACATCGTGCGAGTCAGACCTTGTGAACTGTATTGTGGATGTAAGTTGTAAGTATCCATTATATATATTTGTGATCATCGTTCTGTATTTGATACGTTAATAATCCATCTGAACGATGTGTCCGTTGAGTCCTTACGTCAAATCACGTTGTATTTGTACTGTCTCACACTTGTTAGGCAAGCGAGCCAAGTTTAAGACCCTGACACAGTCTCATGTTAAGCCTCCTGGTTACTGCTTACCGCATGCATGGTAGTTTATTGTGTGACTGGCCTTTGCTGTCCTTGTGAGCCCCGCTAACACATGGGCGTAAACCATTGTTACTGTAACTGGCACCTGGCCATCTTGGTTTGTTACATTGTACTTTAAGAAAGACATAACTACAACCAGTCGTGGGAACCAGGGATGGAGTTATACCTCTCCAAGCACAAGCCTGGGCTGAATTGTAGAGGACCATGTGTTGCCTACGCAGCATGGTCTCTCTCGACCTGCTTAGTTTACTACAGAGGAGAGGTAACATTAATACATTTGGAACAAGAAAAGCTGCAGAAACTGTCGAATCAGCAAAGCAATGTTGTAATTGTCCGCCTGTCGGAGCTCCGATCCTAGATCAGTTACCGACCAAGACTTAGGGCTTGGTCTGCCCTGCCATGACATTTAGTCGTTAGGTTGCATTTCCTCACACTAGGCTAAGGCTTGTACCCTCCCAATGGCACTCTTCTGCCCAAAGCCATTGACACAATATGGGGTGTATGGTTTGGTGAGCTCTACCCAACATTCGGCGCTAACAGAAAGCAGGTAGTATTGCCTACTGTTATACAGTAGCTAAGTCATATCTGACTAAGACAACATGGTAGCAGAGTGATAATCATTTTAACACGATTATATAGGCATGTCGGATCTATTGCTTAGGGCTAGTGAAGGATGTTTCACGACCTCGACATACAGGGTTTGAAGTCAGCCGCAAGCAGTTTGGAAGCACATCACTTTGCATTGATTTTCACAATGGTATGAGAGCCGGCTGTCCAGAAAACAATGGCAAACTAATGAACATAAAATTGCCTACAAATTCTCAAACAGCCAATAAATGCTGGGGCTGACTGCAAAGTCCTGTAAAAGACATGCAACTAACTTATTATATATTATTGTCCTCAGACGGGGGTCACTGAGTGAGGTGTCTACTGCTAGCAGTATGAGTAACAACGCAGCCGGCAGCGATGTCCTTGACCATTTTCTGGACTTAACGAAAGCAGAGTACAACAGTGTGGATGTTGATATCCCAGAGGACTATTAAATATTAAAATGTTGAGACTGCAGGCATGAATGTTCATTTTGTTTTACTGCAGGGATATGTACATATTGTAGAACAAGCAGTCAAATAGGCTATTTTTACATTCATTCAAGTAAAAGCAGATTTTAATGTTCAAACACAGATTAAACCGATATAGCAAGCAGATAAAATAGAATGTGTGAAGTTTGTCATATTTAACTCACTTTTGTTTGTAAGATCTCTTCAGTTGCTAGTTTTCTAGGATTCTAGTTATTTTACTTCATGTTTTTCAGTTAGTTTATTTACTGTTAGCTACCATATAAATACCTGATGATGTCTTGAAATCTGGTGTCATAGCTCTACCAATGAAATCTGCTGCAACAGACAGGAGAAGATAGCACAGTTAGTTTAATGAATCATGTAACTAAAAAAATTTTTTTTTTTTCGTGTTTTCATCCTGTTTCAGGATATTGCAGTCAACACCAGCATCTTTCAGCTGTATGTTGATTCCTAGGCTAGATTACGCTCATCAGCACGCCACGACTTTCTGAGCGACCGACTCCATACTCTCATAAGTCACTGGGGCGACTCGAACCACTTCTAATTCTCGTGTGCTCATGTCGACCACGAGAGTATTTGGGGTTAACAGAGAAAGCTGCTAACCCCTCGGCCGGGGAGCCGGCATGTAACTAAGATACTAATGAGAATTGTAATGAGAAAAATAAGGAATAAAATAAAGCCAGAAATTGGAGATGAGCAGTGTGGGTTTGTGGAAGACAAAAGCATAATCTAAAACCATATACATCTTGTGAATATTAACAGAAAGAATGATTGAAAGTAACAGAGATGTATATCTGTACTTTCTTGACTACACTAAGGTGATTTGATGAGGTGAAACATGAAGAAATTATTAGAATGTTGGAGATGTTAAATATTGATGGTAAAGATCTGAGAATAATAAATAACATATATTGGCAACAAATTGACAACCACTTAGAAACTTTTCAATACATTATGTACGTTGGATAAGATTGTGTTCCATCACTAGGTATATTCAGTTTATATAGTGAAATAATAATGAGATCCATACAAAACATGCCAGCAGTATTGTGTTCCATCACTAGGTATATTCAGTTTATATAGTGAAATAATAATGAGATCCATACAAAACATGCCAGCAGTATTGTGTTCCATCACTAGGTATATTCAGTTTATATAGTGAAATAATAATGAGATCCATACAAAACATGCCAGCAGTATTGTGTTCCATCACTAGGTATATTCAGTTTATATAGTGAAATAATAATGAGATCCATACAAAACATGCCAGCAGTATTGTGTTCCATCACTAGGTATATTCAGTTTATATAGTGAAATAATAATGAGATCCATACAAAACATGCCAGCAGTATTGTGTTCCATCACTAGGTATATTCAGTTTATATAGTGAAATAATAATGAGATCCATACAAAACATGCCAGCAGTATTGTGTTCCATCACTAGGTATATTCAGTTTATATAGTGAAATAATAATGAGATCCATACAAAACATGCCAGCAGTATTGTGTTCCATCACTAGGTATATTCAGTTTATATAGTGAAATAATAATGAGATCCATACAAAACATGCCAGCAGTATTGTGTTCCATCACTAGGTATATTCAGTTTATATAGTGAAATAATAATGAGATCCATACAAAACATGCCAGCAGTATTGTGTTCCATCACTAGGTATATTCAGTTTATATAGTGAAATAATAATGAGATCCATACAAAACATGCCAGGAGTATTGTGTTCCATCACTAGGTATATTCAGTTTATATAGTGAAATAATAATGAGATCCATACAAAACATGCCAGCAGTATTGTGTTCCATCACTAGGTATATTCAGTTTATAAAGTGAAATAATAATGAGATCCATACAAAACATGCCAGCAGTATTGTGTTCCATCACTAGGTATATTCAGTTTATATAGTGAAATAATAATGAGATCCATACAAAACATGCCAGGAGTATTGGCTGGTGGGCATAATGTAAACAACCTGTGTTATGCTAATGACAAGGTTTTAGTCGCTGAGAATGAAACACAGATACAAGTAATGATATGATTGCAACAGGAAGTCAGAACAAAGCACTTAGACATGATCACCAGTGCCACACAACATGGGCTTATACGAAGAAGAAGACCTAGAGAGTTATGAGTTATGGTCGTAAATATGTTATAGCTTTCTTATTTCAATTTCATTGCTTTATTCTAGAATATGTAACAAAAATTAGCAAACAGTTGCTTTATGTTATTAATGAGCAGTATTTTATCTGCTGATTATTTTGCCTTTATTACAAGTGTACTTATGGCCTTTAATGAAGAAACGAGATCTTTGACTTTTCCGTTATATGTGTGCGGGTCTCTGTGATGAAGTTGTCAAGCCATCTTCTCTGCTCTCTGAAGGTTTTAGGTTAATGTTCAGACTGTTGTTCAGACCACGAGCACATTTTTCTGTGGAGACCCAAGGGCGGTAATTGCTGTAGCTACTGATTCTGTGATGCTGTCGGCAGGTGACTTGCCAGTCTGCACAGAGAGAGACAGTCAGATGGGGTGACACTTAGTGCAATGAAGTCTGTCCTTTCATCTTTCACATTTTTAAAGCCTATTTTACATCTATACATACATGCACACGCACAAGGCAGTGAAAATTTAGCTATAGTTTATCCCCATACAGGATGGGCTAAATATCTAGTAGTTGTGACTTTATATAGTAGTGTGTGATCAGTGTGCTTATAACCACATGTTGGTTGGTTGTGAATCTTCTGGAGGATTGAGTTTTAACTCCTGTGTTCCATGTTTCGGCATTCAGGTCGTCTGAGCCTTGCAAAAGGGCTTGCATCTGTCAGAATGAGGTTGGTGCAGCCTGTCCTCCTGACGAAATACCAAAGTAGCATCTCCATGGAGACTGTTGTAGAGCTCTCCATCCCCTCTCTATGCAACCAGTGCAAGACTGATACTGTAACTTCACATATTAGGAGACTGTTGTAGAGCTCTCCATCCCCTCTCTATGCAACCAGTGCAAGACTGATACTGTAACTTCACATATTAGGAGACTGTTGTAGAGCTCTCCATCCCCTCTCTATGCAACCAGTGCAAGACTGATACTAAAACTTCATATATTAGGAGACTGTTGTAGAACTCTCCATCCCCTCTCTATGCAACCAGTCCAAGACTGATACTGTAACTTCATATATTAGGAGACTGTTGTAGAGCTCTCCATCCCCTCTCTATGCATCCAGTGCAAGACTGATACTGTAACTTCACATATTAGGAGACTGTTGTAGAGCTCTCCATCTCCTCTCTATGCAACCAGTGCAAGACTGATATTGAAACTTCACATATTAGGAGGCTGTTGTAGAGCTCTCCATCCCCTCTCTATGCAACCAGTGCAAGACTGATACTGAAACTTCACATATTAGGAGACTGTTGTAGAGCTCTCCATCCCCTCTCTATGCAACCAGTGCAAGACTGATACTGTAACTTCACATATTAGGAGACTGTTGTAGAGCTCTCCATCCCCTCTCTATGCAACCAGTGCAAGACTGGTACTGTAACTTCACATATTAGGAGACTGTTGTAGAGCTCTCCATCCCCTCTCTATGCATCCAGTGCAAGACTGATACTGAAACTTCACATATTAGGAGACTGTTGTAGAGCTCTCCATCCCCTCTCTATGCAACCAGTGCAAGACTGGTACTGTAACTTCACATATTAGGAGACTGTTGTAGAGCTCTCCATCCCCTCTCTATGCAACCAGTACAAGACTGATACTAAAACTTCACATATTAGGAGACTGTTGTAGAGCTCTCCATCCCCTCTCTATGCAACCAGTACAAGACTGATACTAAAACTTCACATATTAGGAGACTGTTGTAGAGCTCTCCATCCCCTCTCTATGCAACCAATGCAAGACTGATACTGTAACTTCACATATTAGGAGACTGTTGTAGAGCTCTCCATCCCCTCTCTATGCAACCAGTGCAAGACTGATACTGTAACGTCACATATTAGGAGACTGTTGTAGAGCTCTCCATTCCCTCTCTATGCAACCAGTGCAAGACTGATACTGTAACTTCACATATTAGGCATATTTTTGTTGTTTTCTCTCGCTTTGAACTCAAGCGTAGTCCAAACACATGCTACTACTTCCTAGTGCACTGGACTCATTTTTGCATGTGGATTAGCTTTCCCTTTTACCAGTGTCCCTTGCCATCAGGCAAACCCACTCCAACTTCAGAGGTACTTGTAATTTACGTCCCCAAGTCAAGGGCGTGAAGTCAACAATTTAGTCCAACTGATTGGGGTAGGGGTTGAACCCGCTGCCTTGACATCAGCACATTGAAAGTTTCTGATCCATTCGGCCATACTGACATATTAGACTGAAACTAGGTCATGATGCCCTACATACAGACTGGCTGGGGTAAGGCCAAGGCTGGCAATGTTTCTTCTGTGGGTTCTACGTATTTCATTGTCAGCTGACTCAAATCAGGTCCCAGAGAGAGACTCTCCTAGTGTGATCTCTAGGAGGGGACTGGAATACTTTTGGAAGTATCTGCATATTTTCTAAGAGAAAACTCTGAAACACTTATGTAAGTATCCTTATGTTCTCTATAAGAACAGTCTGGAATACTTATGGAAGTACCCGTGTTTGATCTATGGGAAGAGACTAGAGCACTTATTGGGAAGGAGGGGTTCCATTTGCGATCTATGGGAAGAGATTAGAGCACTTATTGGGAAGGAGGAGTTCCATGTATGATCTATGGGAAGAGACTAGAGCACTTTGGAAGTATCTGTGCGCAAAGTAGATGACCTTTGACAAAGTAAACCACATGAAATCAGAGGAGGGCGTAAAATTGACATTTATGCTCATTACTTCAGCCTTTTACAATAAATTTGTGTTTGTTTATTGTGTTTGTTCTAGGTAAGATATGTGATCAACTGCGGTGACATTTTATTCTGAAACTTGTTTAGCTCATGCACTACTGTAAACCGCGCTGATGGCAGCAAACTTTATGCAGCTAGATACAGAACTGGAATTAAGTTGTAATTCATCAGACAGTTTCAAATATAACTAGACAAAATGTGATGGAATTTGACAAATTGCAGTTGAAATTAAAAACAAAAAATTTTGCCACATCGTGTATTACATAGTCAATGAGTTAAAGTATTTTTAAAATGCAATTGTGCAGCTAAATTTTTTCATATTTATTAATGTTAATGAGCAGTGTGATATAATGCCAGTTTAGTGTGATGTTTGTATCATTAGTTGTATCATTTGTGTGTTGTGTTCAGAAGCATATACTAGATGACTTATGGGTAATGTGGTGGTGTATTGGTTTGCACAGACTTGTATGCTGGTAGCTGTCATTGTATCATTTGTTTGTTTTTATAGCCATGTTAATGGAGTGATCTTCGAGCGGAAGGTACAAATGTGAGGAAATGCAACCTAAAGACTAAATGTCATGACAGGGCAGGACAGACCAGGCCTTAAGCCTTGATCAGCAGCTGGTCTAGGATCTAAGCTCTGACAATTGGACAGTTAGAGCATTGCTTTGCTGATCTTGCAGCTTGCCTTTGTTTGAGATGTTTTGGTGTTACCTTTCCTCCAGTGTAAACTATGCAGGCTGGGAGAGGGATCATGCTGCATGGGCAACACATGGTCTCTGCAACTCAGCCCAGGCTTTGTGCTATGGAGAGGTATAACTCCATCCCTGGTCCCCATCATGAGTTGTAGTTATTATGCCCTTTTTTAAGCACAATGTAACAAACTATTGTCTGTGAAGACAGCCAGGTGCCAATAATGGAGTGGTAACCTTTTAGATGAGTATCATCTTTTAATGAACTTTCTTAGCTGGCTTTATACTGTGCTACCTATTCTGTAATTACTTAGATTAAAGTTGAAAGTGCTATGGGTTTTTCCTTAGTTTGAGAACATTGGAGATATGATTAAAAAAACACCAAAGAGCACCTTTTTGTACACGGCTTGAGGATTATTGGGCGTATGGTTCTAGCACCACATGTGTATAGACCAGTGGGCACTCGAGGTCAGTATGGTCAGTATTACTCTGGCCACCTGTACTTCCCAAGACATCTTCTGGGACCTAGTTAGGCTGGCTCGACCTGGGAGCCCTGACCCACTTTAAAATATCCGCCCTTTGGGGATAGGATATGGTGCTAGGACCTTATTTAAAAACCTGTCTGTAGGTGATAGGTGATGTGGTCAGTATCATTCCAAAGGTGATAGGTGATGTGGTCAGTATCATTCCAGCCATCACAGGTGGACAGAGCTTGTGACCTGGGATGAAATCTTGTCTAGAGGAAGCAAACCTTTCACATATGTATGCTGAAGTCTCACACACTGACCTGGGATGAAATCTTGTCTAGAGGAAGCAAACCTTTCACATATGTATGCTGAAGTCTCACACACTGACCTGGGATGAAATCTTGTCTAGAGGAAGCAAACCTTTCACATATGTATGCTGAAGTCTCACACACTGACCTGTGAGGTGCATAACTGCTTGTGACCTGGGATGAAATCTTGTCTAGAGGAAGCAAACCTTTCACATATGTATGCTGAAGTCTCACACACTGACCTGTGAGGTGCATAACTGCTTGTGACCTGGGATGAAATCTTGTCTAGAGGAAGCAAACCTTTCACATATGTATGCTGAAGTCTCACACACTGACCTGTGAGGTGCATAACTGCTTGTGACCTGGGATGAAATCTTGTCTAGAGGAAGCAAACCTTTCACATATGTATGCTGAAGTCGTACACACTGACCTGTGAGGTGCATAACTGCTTGTGACCTGGGGATGAAATCTTGTCTAGAGGAAGCAAACCTTTCACATATGTATGCTGAAGTCGTACACACTGACCTGTGAGGTGCATAACTGCTTGTGACCTGGGATGAAATCTTGTCTAGAGGAAGCAAACCTTTCACATATGTATGCTGAAGTCGTACACACTGACTTGTGAGGTGCATAACTGCTTGTGACCTGGGATGAAATCTTGTCTAGAGGAAGCAAACCTTTCACATATGTATGCTGAAGTCGTACACACTGACCTGTCAGGTGCATAACTGGTTGTGACACACTTCCCTTGAAAGAGAAGAAGATTATTCCAGCCATCTTTAACTTCCTCAAGAAATTCCTGGTGCTCATTTTTATGAGGTTTTTTAAGAGGTGGATGGGGGAAGTGTGTGTGTGAGGAGGGGGGAAGTTTGGGTGTGGAAGATGTGTGTGTGTGGGGTGGGGAGATATGGGGGGGGTGGATGGGTGGGGGTATGTGTGTGTGCCTGGGGGAATGTGTGTGGTTGGATGGGGATGGGTGGCTGAGTGAGGGATGTGTCTCATAACATGGTAATATGCATTGTTTATGTTTACAACATTCTGTTGACAATGTTTTTTCCTATGTGAATGTATTATGCACAATTGATGAATGAAAGATGAGTAATTGGAAGGGCCAAATCTAAGACAGGCCTGCATGCCCAATTTGTTACCCTTTGAAAATAAAGTCCGTTCGTTCGTTCGTTCGTTCGTTCGTTCGAAGTTGGGTGGACATTGGAGCCATGTTGTTCTTTAAAACAAAATCCCTGCCTTGGGATTTAAAATCAGGGTCACCAGGTAGGCATTTGAGTGAGCTAGCTCCTGTGCCACTGTAACGGTAGTAACATAGTCTCATTACACACTAGGCATCTGCAGCAGACATCAAATAAGTGGTCTTGCCTGTGATTCACCTTACCTGAGTGCCAGCTCTGTCCATTGAGGTTATAATGTCATGATGTGAATACGTGCAGACAGCTCATGTCTTGTCCTGTCATCTGTATGATACAGCATAACTGAATGTTTATTCTTACCGTGAGATTTTAATGCCATAATGTTTGATTCTGAAGATCACAATGTACCTTTTTGTTTCACTGTACTTTGCCATATCCTGCTGCAGACAGCATATTCTCATTTGCTGTCTGATTGCCTTTGATGAAATATGTAAATTAAATGTGTCTATTTCCCTCTTATTTGTTGGTTGTTTTTTTTTATTGACCTTTACTCCCAAATCAACTCAGCCTAAAATGGATACCAGGAAATGTTCTCGAAATAAAAGCAGCCGGAGTGATATTAACACATCACCCCTCAACTTAGATTGGTCTATAAAAATATGGGGGTAGCAGCATACACTCAATACATCTCAAGGTGTAGACAAGGCTCCTTGACTTTATGTTGTTTAACTGCTTGTTTGAGTGTTTCTAATGTGAGATGCTTCAACTCTGTCAGTTCCACAAGCAGCACATACCCAAGAGGGGAAAATCTGATCTGTTGAAGAAGCCCGAACAGCATCATGGAAGCATTCCATGCGACGAAGGTGATCGTTTATAAATACACATTTGTATTGGGCATATGGTGCTAGCCTCATATTTTTTATAGACAGTTGACACTCAGGGCGGGGGAGGGGTGTGTGCGTGTGTGCATGCATGTGATCAATATAACACCAGCCGTCCTAACTTCACAAGACATTTCCTGGTACCTATTTTAGGCTCTGTCAATTAATCCAAAAAAAAGCCTGCCTCAATGCAAATTTGAATTATTGGCTCTGGTGGGCATGCATTATTTTGTATTTTCAAATGTCCACTTGTCACACCATGATGAATTACTGAACATGAAATATACAAATGCAGTATTATCATTAGATTAAACTTGTTCATTACAAACAATAAAATGCTTACAATATTTGCTATTATGAAATATTAACTAGCAAAGTAACTCAGTTTCCAATTTTAAATGCCATTTTATACAACACGGCGAGGTGATTTCTAGTTACTTGATTATAAGGAAAAAAAAGGGTTGTGGTTTGCTTGGCTTTATATATTGTGGCCATGACTCGAAAAGGCTGAGAAATACTAATATATTTGTCATAAGTGAAAGAAGAATGTTTCCTGACATTTGACATGTATAAGTGTAATGTGGGAATCAAAATTAGGGGTGATTACTACGGGCAGTTTCATGGGAATATTTATACAGTTACGGCTCTTCGTTGCATAGGAGATACCCGAGTTTGGTTAGTAAAAAGAGACATCTGTGGATACCGTCTGTTTAGTCGTTAATTTTGTCATCAAGAGCTGGTTTGAGAATCTCATTATATACTTACTGCAAGTTGCACTTCTGAAATATATCGCCCTGAAGTTGAGTTAATGTGATGGAAGGTATGGTTTTGGAAGAAGAGGCAGCAGTCGCCAATCATGAAGATGGACATCACACATTAAAAACAGCTTTGGCATGACAATTCATGAGACAAGGGAACTGGCAATAAATAAGATGGACGTTCTGCAAAGGACCTGCATTGATTACTGATTATCCAGGTTTTGGGCCTATCCCACGAAATCGTCATCTTCATGTGTTATGCCTAAGGGCGTGAGATCTATCCTATATGTTATTGCAAAGTTCAACCACTGTCCGTCTTCCATGTCACTCTGTCAAACTATCTAGCGTTTTCTCCCTCTGCCGAACCCTGCACATCCCGGTTGTCACAACCTTCTTCAGCCTTCTTGTCTTATAACATTGCCAGAAAATTACGATTGTCTTAAACTGATATGGTTAACTGATGGAGTACCCGTTTATCTTCCGATCAGGGTAATGTAAAACGATGTCAGCAGGTGGTTCATGATGCTGGGGCGAGCCGTCAAATAGTTGTTGGTTATGGTTTCAAGTTTCATGACCATAGGCCATGAGGATCTCTTTATAGAGAAAATGACTGCGGTCGATAGGTCTGGTCACTGTCAAGAAGGAGAAACGCAAACAACCTTCTTTTTGATTGCTTCGCATATAGTGTCTTTTCACAATTTTACAGCATGAAATTTCTTAAGAGCTATATCAAACCAATTCTGATGTATAGAAGGGAATCACGGAAATTGGCAGGCAAGCAAGAAATTATATGAAAGCTGCGGAGATGTTATTTTATACTAAAAATGATGAGAACACAATGGACAGAAAGAGCAATCCCAGAAAGAGAACTGGTTACTCGCATCAGACGAAGATGGTCCACCTTCATGTCATGAGAAGAGAAAAGCTGGAGTATGTTCTCAACGGGGAAATTGGAGTGGGAGAAAGGCCAAGAAAGAATATGTTGGACAGTTTGATATCATAGCATAGAGGAACATCAGTGTCATAAATGTTTGGCAATGCACGAGACAGAAGGCTGTGGACAGATATGATCACCAACGCCACACGGCGCGGACTATGAGAAGAAGAGATGTGGGTGAATATGTCTCTCCACTTAACCTCTTTTAGGAACACGGATACTGGCTTCCTTAGTCGTCCATGGAAATCTTTGCATGTGACGTAGAAATCACATCTCTGTAGCCTAGTTTCTTTCTATTCTATTCAGTGACCATGTTTCACGGGCATACCGTAGTATGATAGGTCCAGCGTAATTTACTTGATCTTAGACAATACTGATCACGAATTTTACCAGGAAAGGCGCTATACACAGGCTCTAGAACAGCAATTTACACCCCCCCCCCCCCCACGACGCCTAACGACTAAGTGTAAGACAACAATAACAACAACAACAACAACTGTAGTATGTGCATATATATTATAAGTTCTTAAAACTTATTTTCGTTTTCTGACTTACATGAATCGATATAAGTTACACTGAATGTTCTTTATGTAACGGGCTGATAGACTGGCAGGAAATGCACCTCTTGGTGATAGATTACCCATGGACAAGGGAGAGGTGATCCCGTGGGACCAAGTGGGGAAGGTGGGGGAACAGATTAAGAACCCATATGTAGAAAGAATGATATTGCGGGGGATCGGCAGGGGTTCTGGAAGAATCTCCAAATTGAGGGAAGACAAGAAGAACTTTCAATCAGCGGTGGGAACGATTAGTAGTATGACATTTCGCTGGCTGTGGAACGAGGGGACGCAGAGCGTATGGGAATGTCCTGAGTGTAGTGATGTCATTTCTTAGCTCAACTCAACTTAACACAAATCAACCATTCCTGATCTTTTCCCCCCAAGCAACTCGATCAGCGGCAACTTGCTCCCGAGGTGCAATATCAATGCCTGTGTCATTCATATTTCCTATCTTTGTAGCGTAGTACCCATCATTCACCACACAAACGTACACCCTCTTAATGTGTCATATTCATCCGCATTAATAATGTTATAAAAATAACAGTTTAGTCATGAATACCCACAGACGTGTCTTTAGATATAAACGCATGGGGAATTTCTGCTATTTTTAGCTGACGTTATTCCGCCAGTGTTTGCTGAAGCGCAACAGAAACCAGCATTCATATTTGTAGCAGTGTTTGTATTTACATGTTAGCCGAATAGTTGCGGTAAAGCGTTTCTTCTGCTTTGATAACGACCTTACAGAGTTGAACTATTACGTAATTTCATGCTTGTTCATTGTGTAGCATCAGTCGTATGTGTGATATTGTTTATAAATTATAATATGTGAACAAACCAGTAGGCCTACTAGTGTTGTTATTAATATAATACTGCTTGTAGAAAGTAAGGACATCGCCAGAGTCCTTTGCTCCAGGAATAACGCGTACTATGTTAGTGTCGATTGTTGATGTTTCCATCTTGACACCCCAGTATCGTGCCATTATTAAATGATACAGTGCCAAAGGATAATATATCGCCAAATGTTACCTTTCATTTGGACAGTAGGGGATATATCGCAATACTAAGCACATCGTGTTATTTGTTTCGTTTCGTAGTATCTTCTGCAATTTTAATGCTCAGTGAATGGAAATTACATTATACAACTTGTTCATTTGATTGTGTACCATCTGTGGTCTAAACCTACATTATTATTTTTTTCATTGAATCAGTTAAGTTATGGATTGATACTTCACCCCTCCCCCTCTCCCTCTACTTCTTTTCTTTAGGTTTTGTTATTTCGTTCGTTCGCTTTATACTCAAGCGTAGTCTATACACGTACTGCTACTTCTACTGCACCGGGCAGATGTTTGCTTGGGGATTATCGTTCTCTATCACCAGTGTCCCTCGCCATCAGGCGAACCTACTTCGACTTGTGAGGTACTTGTAACTTACGTCCCCAAGTCAAGAACAAAAAATCAACTTTGAAATTAATCATTTCATATTACCATTGTTAGAAAGTGAAGATTTCTTTGGTGTTTATGAAGTTTAAAAAAAGCATCAAGTCAAACATGTAGGCTAGAAATAATTTACTTCAAAGTTAACAAGTATGTACAATCCATGGAGTAATCAGTAAGCATTTGGTACACATTGAACACTGGAGCCGTGATACAGTTTGTATCCATATCAACTCACGAGATTCGTTCGGTCTAGGGCGATACGACATTTGCAAGATCTTTTGCGCATACCAATTCCGAAGCGAAAATATGTCCGTGAACTCTTGTCTGTCTATCTGTCTGTCTGCCCACTCCCTACCCTCTGTCTGCTCCCCTCCCCTCCCCCCCTCTCTCTCTCTCTCTCTCTCTCTCTCTCTCTCTCTCTCTCTCTCTCCCTAAAAACAAAACACCCGAGTTGATTAAATTTGAATAATAAAGACACACACCGTATATCTTCTTCTTCTTCTTCTTCTTCTTCTTCTTCTTCTTCTTCTTCTTCTTCTTCTTCTTCTTCTTCTTCTTCTTCTTCTTCTTCTTCTTCTTCTTCTTCTTCAGCGTTCCGAGCCATTGAGGTTCTTTGCTGCAGATACAATCCGTCTCCATTCGTCTCTCTGGTTGACCTTCTCTTGCCAGTCGTTGATTCCAAGTGCTTGTAGATCTGAATATATATTATCTCTCCACCGTCTTCTTAGTCTACCTCGGGGTCTACGGTCATCTATTTCCTGAGTGTAAGCCAGTTTTGTTTCCCTATTATCTTCCATTCTTTCTATATGCCCCAGCCATTGTAGTCTATTAGCCTTCATGATACCAGTGATTAGCGGGGACTTAAACAGATCATAAATGTCTTTGTTACTTCTTCTTTTCCACTCTCCACTTTGTGTATCCCTAATGGGTCCAAAGATGCGTCTTAAAACTTTGTTCTCAAAGGTTTGTAACAAGGCTTCGTCTCCTTTCGTTGTACTCCAGGTTTCAGAGCCATACAGCACAACTGGTCTGATCAGTGTTTTGTATATTGTGATCTTGGTGTTACGAGATAGCGCCTTTGATTTTAGTAGATGTTGTAGTGCATAGTATATCTTATTTCCAGAATTGATTCTAGTTTGTATTTCTTCCCTTATGATGTTGGAGCAGTTGAAGATTGTACCCAGGTATTTGTATGTTTCCGTTCTTTTAATGGTCATATTATCTATTTGTATGTGGCCAGAGTTTTTAGCCATTCCTTCTCTTGAAATTACCATATATTCTGTCTTATCTTGGTTGATAACCAGCCCCATCTGTTGGGCTTTTTCCTTTAAGTGAGTCAATATTTCCAATGTCTTTTGTTCATTTTCCCCTATAATATCTATATCATCTGCATAACCAAGCAGCTTGGATGTTCCTCCAATATCACATTCCTCCTTTACCCTTCCTTACAACTTTCTCTAGAGCCAGATTGAAGAGTAGCGGCGATAGTGCATCACCCTGTTTCAAGCCAGATGTTATTTGGAAAGGGTCTGATTTCCTGCCTTTATATGTTACTATATTATAAGTATCTTCCATGCATAGTCTGGTCATGTTGATTAACTTCCTTGGTATTCCAAATTCCCGCATAGCATTCCATAGACTATTCCTATGGACACTATCATAAGCCTTTTTAAAATCCACAAAAATGTTATGGAGATCTCTTTTATATTCCCAATTTTTCTCGGCTATTTGTCGTAAGATAAATATCTGATCTATTGTTGATCTGTTTTGTCTAAAACCCGCCTGGTAGTCACCTAATATGTATTCTGAATATGGTTTTAGTCTATTTAGTAATACTGCGGATAGTATCTTATAGCTTATGGACAGTAGTGATATTCCTCTATAATTTTCACACTGGAACTTGTCTCCTTTCTTAAAGATAGGTATCAATAATGACTCTTTCCAGTCATGGGGTAATTCTTCAGTCCTCCAGATTTTTATTATTAGTTCGTATAGCTTTAGATGTAATGCATGGCCACCCGCCTTTATAAATTCAGCAGCAATTCCATCAGCCCCAGTTGCCTTATTGTTTTTAAGTCGTGTGATTACATATAGGATTTCTTCAAATGCAGGTTCTTCAATTTGTGGTTCACACGTTAGAACCTCTTCCTGTGGGAAAGTGTTACTTGGAGCTTCACAATTTAGTAATTCAACAAAGTATTCTTTCCATGTGTTGCACATTTCCTCATTGGTATTTATCATATTCCCATTTTTGTCTTTTAAACCATATGTGTTGTGTTGGTGCCCTCGTTTCATTGACTTCAGTTCTTTAAAAAAACTTTCTGGATTCGTTTTTCTGGTGATTAGTTTCCATATCTTTGATTATATTACTCATATATTCTCGCTTCTGCTGTCGAACTATTTTTGTAGCCTCTTTACATTCATTTCTATATTGCTCTTCCTTTTGGATGTTGTTGATGTCATTTAGCCATAGCTGTCTGGCATTCTTTTTCCTAATGACTGCTTCTTCACATTTTGGATTGAACCATCTGTTCTTTCTATGCGTGGTTAACACACCGAGACATTCTTCTGCGGTAGATTGAATTGTATTCTTGATGTTCAACCAAGTTTGGTCAACGCTTTCCTCCAACGGGTTTTGTAGAATTTCAAGTTTACATTTTATTTCATCTGCAAATTTCTCTTTGACTGTAATTTCTTGTAGTTTTTCTCTGTTATATGTTGGGTGTAACCTTTGTAGTTTAGCATAGAAAGCTCTCTTAAGTTTTATTTTAAATTTTGCCCCAACGAGGAAGTGGTCGCTGTGGCACTCAGCTCCTCTATAGCTTCTAACTTGTTGTATGTTTGATGCATTTTTGTTGTTAATTAAAATGTGATCTATTTGATTATAGGTTCTCTTGTCACATGATTTCCAAGTTTGTTTATGTATATCCTTTCTTTGCAGTCTGGTACTGCTGATCTGCAGTCCTTTGGCTTCTGCTAGGTTGATGACTCTCCATCCATTATCATTTGAAGTTGTATGTAGGCTTTCCATACCGGCAACTTTTTTATGAGTTTGCTCTCTACCTATTTTTGCGTTGAAGTCTCCCAGCACAATCAGGATGTCCTGTTTGGGGGTTTCTTCTATGACATCTTCCAGATCATTATAAAAGTCTTCTTTAATATCATCTTCTTTCTCTTCAGTAGGTGCATGTACATTAATCATCGTTATATTTTTCCATTTACCTTTTATTCGTAATTTACTAATCCTATCATTAACAGCTTTAAAGTTTAGAACGTTCCCCCATAACTCTTTTTTGATGACAAATCCTGTTCCTAATTCATGTTTATTTTGGGTGTTTCCTCCATATATTATAATCATTCCATTTTGCTCTAAAGTACCCTCTCCTGGCCACCTTATTTCTTGAATTGCTGTTATATCCATTTTATACTCAACCAGCTCCCGGGTTAATTCTTCGGCCGCTCCAGCTCGATATAGTGTCCGTACATTCCATGTTCCAAATCTCAAAAGTCCTTTAACGTTCCAAGGTCGATGTCCAAATAAGTCAGTCCGAATTCGAGGCTCATGTATCTGTTTCGTAACAAAATGGTTTTTACAAAGGTGGGGATGTTAACCCCACGCTTCAACCCCCAACCTGGAGGACCAGGGTGTTTCTCTTTGTCTGTTCTCTACCCTTTGACCTGTCCGGCTTGGGAGGCCCTGCTGGTAGCTACGCTACCGCCGGCATAGCTCTCAGGGTCATTGAGAAACTCAAGCTCCCCCACCACGACAAGGTGGAAACACCATCGGGGAGACACACCGTATATCGCACAAATTATTACCTGGCACATTTTGCTGTAACTCGTCAGGTGTATACCACATAAATTAAAATTAATACATGTTTAAGCGAAGTTATGAATCTGTTTAACTGAAGAATGCATGCATCTAACCATATGCAGCTAAATATGCTAGACAATAAATTGTGCAAAATATTGTTTGTATTCACCATTCAAATTCACAACAGGAAAACATTGTTTTGAACTTTGTCAGCTTTGTGATTCAATTACTGGCCTGCCAACAGAGCTTAATAAAATGGATGTCAAAGGTTTGTCAGGGTCGTCCATTACCCCCTTCGGATTAATAAGCCTGTGAGGGTAAAACCACGGGCAGCTACTTTTGCGGCTGACTCAATCACATGACTATCATTCTGAGCCAGCGATGGACCCTAACTATATCTTTTCCTTGAAGTTGAACGGGATAGGGGTAATCGAATCGAATTGTCAGAGCAAGGAAGGTGGAGAGATGAAAATGGGAACAGAATACATCCTACTCGTAACGTGAAGTTCAAGTTACGTCTAATCACTTGATACATCACTCACAGAATGTGTCAGAGAATTGTTCTGTATCTATTACATCCTGTTGAGCTTGAGTCTAGTCTGACTTTGTGAAGACACATGAAGGGTGTAGCATAGGTGGGAGCGCAAGCGCAATTGAAATACCACTACTTTTATCGTTTCTTTACTTATTCAGTTGGAGATTTGCTTGCAACAAACGAGAAATATCTCCGGCGGGCTTATTCCCGGTGGTTGCGGGATCCGCAAAAGTCAGGCGGGAAGTCAGACGATTAGTGCACGCTTTACACAGGTCCGGACACTTGTGATTGACAGATGTACGCGCCCTACGGTTCAGGCGCGTACGAGGCCCTCACCTGCGGGACTTGGCTGAACGCCTCTAAGTCGGGTCCCTTGGGTTCCAGGGTCTGGCCACCACTCGCCACCTGCTCGTGGAGGCGAGGTCTCGGAGGTTTGACGCTGAGCCGCCAGCGTCTGCAGCCTACCTTGTGCCAGACGTATTGGTTACCCATTCCTCTGGAAAACACAAGGCTAGGCCGAGAGAGGGAACATGTCGTTTGGGCACCACATGTTTCTCTGAAGCTCTGCCCAGGCATTGTGAGTTGGAATTTTGGCCACATACCAACTCACATACTTTGGTCTGTCAAGACTGCAAGGTGCCACTCATTACATAACACAGCTGGCTTTCCCTGAAGTCAATTAACCGGTGCTTGGTGGCTGATGAGCCCAATATAATGTCGGCTGGTTACTTCCCATAAAATTTATGGTACTCATGTTAAGCTGAGTCGACCTGGGAATCCAGGTCTGTTTAAAAAATCCCCGTGTCGAGGGAGATTCGAAGCATGGCCACCAGGCCCGTAGGCAGGCTCGTCAGCCAATACAATACCGCGGCTCCCATCTTATACTTTACACGATTTCACTTTTGTTTCTGTTTCTTTCTCCAGTCTTATTGTGTGTGTTCTTTAAGTCCACTCATTGACAGAGAGGGGCAATTTTCCTCTGTATGTTGTGAGAAATCACTGTGTAACCGGTGTTAGAAGCAGTTTGCCTGCTCCCTTTCATCTTGTTTCAAATCATCTCAAAATGCTAGTCTCATAATTAAATTCCCCATACCACTAGTGCGGTCTTTTC
>JACEFZ010003533.1:37500-52572 GCA_014155875.1 Cepaea nemoralis
TAGCTAATGGCATAATTCAAGCAAATAAGAACCTGCTTCTTTCCTGTGACACATGGATAATTTGGCAAGCACTCAAGAAAAAAATTGTCAAATAAAGCCACTCTGGAAAAGCAGCCAATCCACCGGCTCATTGCAACGGACACTGGCATGTCAAGGGTAATGATTCAACAACAGTTTCTGTAGGATAGTCATACAAAAAGCACCCACGTGTACCAGATTCATGTGTACCACATCCATATGTTTGGCCTTCTACTTCAATGATAATGAAACACACTGTTTACCAGATTGGTATAATTAATTCACGTGAACCAGGGAATCACAGCAATCCCCATTCCCATACTGGATGGCATTATTAGCTCCGCTCTATTCTCCTGTAGCTCTGCCATAAACTCTGGCAGTAAAGCCTTATCATAAGCAATGATACTAAGTGTAAATAATGCCTTCGTACTCGTAATTACTGGCATGATTCACTAACAGTTACAGTTGCCTTTTATGTGGACTAATCTGGCACAATTATAATTCCAGTGCTCCACTATCTTGGCCTTTACCTCAGTTAGCTAACTGATGAAGTGTTCCAACGTATTCATTATTTGCTCCCCAGGCCTTGTATAGTGCACATGAATAAGATCGTCCACATCAGTGTCAGGGTGAAGGACTTGATATCACTGGACGCCAATGAGGCCTTGGTGGTCTACAGTCAAAGTGTTGAAACACAGAAAGTGGTGAGGCGGATTCTCTTGGGACCAACACTCTTCATGCTTGGGGAGAATGAATGGTGAGCTAAAGGAGAAATTGTATAAATAATTGCATGTTTACATGCGTGGGGCAATGCGAAAGACAAAAACAAGTGTGCTTTGTGCTTCTAAGCTGCATATATTATTGTATACTATTTAACCCTGTTTATCCTTCCCCATTTCCTTCATCTTCAGCCCCTTCTTGTAGCTGCATCTTTGATGGTTAAACACTGTGATGAGTTCTCAAGGTGCTTCTCTCTTTTTCGGCTGTTGTTTTCTACATTGTATAGCGTGGTTAGATGTTGTGTTAGTGGTTCAGTCATCTCACATGATCCAGAGGCACTGCAGTTGTTGTGTGCCCATGAAGGGTTTACCTAGCACCATAAATCCATCTCTGCATCGGTCGCCATTTTCTTCTGCTTTCCTAATGTCGGTTGTAATTTGCACGTGAAGCTGGTAAATTAAGGACCGTTTTTGTTAGATATCCATACCTTTTTATTTTCTGCCTTTCTATGTAATTTATGCACAAGGCTGTTCCCATTTCTTGTTAGGATTTCACCGTGTTTTAATTATGTTTTTTATTCTGACGCTATTCTCCTTAAGCACCTCATTTCATACACTGTTATTTTGATCTTATGATGCTCTCAATGGCTGTCTCAAATTCCTCTATAATCGCATACAGCTTGGAGCTCAATGGGGTCAGAGAGCTAGATGGATGGGATAGCTGAGGACAGGATGACTGGGAGATAATTGGTTGAGGATCTGTGCTGCAAAGGAGGACTAACAGGCGAAAGAAGAAGAAGCTAGCAGTCTCCCTACTCACTCCATCAACACGCTGTTGCAGGGTCTGGTATTTATTTTAGACAGCACTAACCACTATGGCGCAGGAGCTCTGGGAAAGGATGGGGTGGACAGCGCCAGTGTGGCTTCCTCTTGTCGATGAGATATAGTCTAGTCAAGCCCAGCTGTGAAGATTCAATTCCCTATCTCTCACAAGGCACCGAGCCATGATATGTGTAGAATTGAGAGGAACCCTATTTCGTTCCTGTTACATCATCTTCTTGCTATGGTTCTGTGATGTGAGAAGACCATTGCATGTTGTAGGCCTGAATGCTCGCGGGAAAAGGTGGTCAGCCTTCCCTCACTTAGCAGGCGACGTGCCCAGACGTCGAATCATTGTCAGACCGTGCTCATGCTGCACTGTCAGCGCAGTTCCCAATCAGTTTCGCTGTTGAATGATTTAATTAACCAGAAATGACGTCAAGCACACAGGACACAGGGGGAGCTGTGGTAGTGTATTGGCTAGCACTCTTGCCTGCCCTCACGGTCTTCGAATCCCCATCCGGGCAGATCTGTTTTTTTTTTTCCATTGACCTTGGCTTCCAGACAACCCAACCTACAATGAGCACCAGGGCCTGTTCTGGGAAGTAAAGGAGGTCGCTGTGATATTATTAATACCACACATCGAGTTCCCATGGGTCTATAGTAAAGGTGGTCGCTGTGATATTATTAATACCACACATCGAGTTCCCATGGGTCTATAGTAAAGGTGGTCGCTGTGATATTGTTAATACCACACATCGAATTCCGATCTGTCTATAGAAGATGGGGTAGTACCATATACCAAATGCCCTTCACGGAGTGGAAAATGAGTTCTTTGCTTTAATATTGTGAGCTGGCGATTGTTTACGTGGTGTATTGCATTACCAATACAACTACTACTCCTATTACTACTACTGCTGCGGCCACTACTACTATTCCTACTACAACAACTACTACTCCTGCTATTATTACTAATATTGCACATCCAATTACTATCATTCTTATCGCTACTGCTTCTCCTACTGTTACTGTTACTGCTTTTATTACGACTAATATTACTACTACATTTATTTCTACTACTTTTATTACTACTACTACTACTACTACTACTACTACTACTACTACTACTACTACTACTACTACTACTACTACTACTACTACTACTACTACTACTACTACCACTACTACTACTACTACTACTAGTACTACTACTACTACTACTACTACTACTACTACTACTACTGCACTGTTGCTATTGTTACTACTACTCTTACTCCTAGATCTGGTAGTGTTTCTTCTACTACCACGCTATCACTACCACTCTGTATGTTACAGATTTCACACTATCTGTCTGTTATTGTATACATGTAGGTCGACGAGGTCCGGACTGCAGATGATGCCATTTTGCGAGTCAAACTGATGATGTTCTTTGAGCTCACAAACATTGAAAGAATGGTAATGAATTTACGCTCTGTTTGTCTCCTCAACCTAGCCTCACCCCTTTTCTAACTATATACCATCAGCATACCGCCTCTCTGTTTTTCTTCTTCTTCCCTTCCCTGACTTCTTCAAGGACCTATATTAAACAGTTGTATTGTGGACCTAGTTAAGGAAATGCATGCCAACCTCTAACCGTATATATTTACCTTTATTTTATTACACTACCTGTATGAAGCAGCTTTATTGCGATTGCTTCTACGCATTTTTTTTAGGTGTGTGTGCATAGACTGGTTTTGTTCACGCGATAGAATATGTGGAAACAAACAAAAGCATTACTTGAAGTCACACATATGTGCTCCAAAGAAATATATTCACAATACCTTGGAAAGCCATGATGAGTTATGAAAGAGGCAAAGGCACGGATATCAGGGGTGTGCATTTAACATTCTTTGTCACCAAACATTAGGAGTCAGTTAACAATGTTTGGTCTCCAAACATTAGGAGTTAGTTAATTTTAATAATATTCTTTGGTCACCAGACGTTAGGAGTCAGTTAACATTCTTTGGTCACCAGACATTAGGAGTCAGTTAACATTTTTTGGCCACCACAGGCATGACGATGAGACAGTTAAAATTCTTTTGTCATCACAGACATTAGACGAAGGCAGTTAACATTCTTTGGTTACCACAGACATTAGAGGGAGACTGTTAACAAACATTCTTTAGTCACCACAGACATTAGAGTAGGTCAGCATGGCCGAATGGATAAGGACGCGTGTTCTTAAACATCCGATGTGCTGATGCCTACACAACCCCTACACCAGACAGTTGGACTAAAATGTTGACCTATCGTCCTTGACTTGGGGACGTAAATTACAAGTACCTGTGAAGTCAGAGTGGGTTCGCCTGATGGCGATTGGCACTGTTAATGGGGAAATCAAATCCACACGCAAAATTCAGCCCAGCACTACTAGTAGTGGTGTGTATGGACTACGCTTAAGTTCAAAGCGAGTGAGTGGGGAAAAAAGACATTAGAAGAAGACAGTTAATATTATGTGGTCACAGAACGAGAAAATAAAAAACTTAAGCATGTAAAACTGGTAACTGAGCCGCTGTAGTGCAGTGGTTAGCACACTTGCTTACCTCCCTGGTTGTCCTGTGTTCGAACCCTCTTGGCTGGAGTTTTTACAGTTGATTTGGCCTGAGAGATTACAGTCTATGACTCAGGTCTAGAAGTTACCAGGTTCCAATCACAGCAAAGGGCTGACCAGTTTTCACAAGATTCGTTAGTTTATACTGATTTGGGTCGCCTTGATCGCTTGAGTAGTTAGATTGTATAGCAAGACTTCTTGTTACAGCGTGAAAAATAGGTTTCATGTGCTAATTGGGTTCATTAAAAATTCCACAACAGTTAGAAATATCAATGATTTTACGCGGTAAAACTCATTATAGAACTCATTATCTTGGATGGAATCTGTCTAGAGGAAGTGAAAGTTAGTTGTATATCCTTTACAGGACATCGCAGTCAAACCCAGCATGTTTTGAGTGTTGTGATCTCTTGCCAAGTTTACGTTCAGTAGTTTGCCATTGATTTCTGAACGGCCAGTACCTATACCATTTTATTTTAAAAAAACTAACGCTAGGCGGTCTGCTGCCAAATCGCCCGCAGCTGTGTTTCGAAGGTGATATGCGGGATCACGAACTGAGTCCGTAACCCCTTCGTCACGGAAGAGTGGTAAACCTTGCACAAATGCACGTAGGACTTGGACACAATGACCTCTGATTTAACTAGGCACATTGCTGGGTGTGACTCACTTCCCTTGAAAGGAAACAAGAAGGCAAAGAAGAAGCAGAAGAAGCTATCTGTGCTGTGCACAATTTTGTCTCGTTTGTCAAGTACACGACTCCAAGTCTGACATCTTATTTTCAATGACAACCAGCTGACACATGACACCCTGAAGTGATAATTAATTCAATAAAAGCATATTTTGAATGAAAATCATATTTTTAAACTTGTTTTCTTGAGTTACTTTATTTGAAAATAAGCACAAATAAAACACATATTTGTATTACTAAGAAAATAAGAATAGTAATCATATCTCCATGAATGTATTTTAACGTTTTAAAAAAAAAAACCACACAACACACACACACACACACACACACACACACACACACACACGCACACGCACACGAGTCCCGAACAAGGAACCTGCTATTGATCTGTATGTGTTAGAACCATCACATTCTGTAGGCCGGAGTGCATGATGGGATAGGTGGTCAGTCTTTTTCTCCTGTAGGCCGGAGTGCATGATGGAATAGGTGGTCAGTCTTTCCCTCATGTAGCAAGAGTGCTTGCTGGAATAGGTGGTCAGTCTTTCCCTCATGTAGGCCGGAGTGCGTGATGGAATAGGTGGTCAGTCTTTCGCTCCTGTAGGCCGGAGTGCGTGATGGAATAGGTGGTCAGTCTTTCCTTCCTGTAGACCGGAGTGCATGATGGAATAGGTGGTCAGTCTTTCTTTCCTGTAGGCCGGAGTGCGTGATGGAATAGGTGGTCAGTCTTTCTTTCCTGTAGGCCGGAGTGCGTGATGGAATAGGTGGTCAGTTTTTCCTTCCTGTAGGCCGGAGTGCGTGATGGAATAGGTGGTCAGTCTTTCTTTCCTGTAGGCCGGAGTGCGTGATGGAATAGGTGGTCAGTCTTTCCTTCCTGTAGGCCGGAGTGCATGATGGAATAGGTGGTCAGTCTTTCCTTCCTGTAGACCGGAGTGCATGATGGAATAGGTGGTCAGTCTTTCCTTCCTGTAGGCCGGAGTGCATGATGGAATAGGTGGTCAGTCTTTCCTTCCTGTAGGCCGGAGTGCATGGTGGAATAGGTGGTCAGTCTTTCCCTCCTGTAGCGAGCGACTAGCCCAGGAATGTAACTCTCGAGCTCATGCCATTATCAGCGCAACTTCCTAGCCGCTCTGCCAATGCGCCCGCTTCAAAATGTATACCGAAACAGAAGCCTGATACGGATCAGCGATGTGATATGGCATGGCTGATTTTACAGGGGAAGAGTTGGCCAGTCTAACCCTCACTCAGCAAAATGAATCCTCCCCCGAGCCTGATATTCAAATTATCACCGTAGTACCCTATTTTCTGTTAAGAAACTGAATGTTGTCCTTTCTTTGCAGCTGAATTCAACAAACGATCCTATGGCTGATTTTATAAAGTAAGTACATGTAGGTGTAAGTTTTTAGTAAATTATTTAAGTTTGTAGGAGTGAGTGAGGACGTTGTGACGCGCGACTCATACCTCAGGTGGTCATATTCTAATTCATTTAAGATAGAGGTTTTTTTATTTCAATAAATAAATAAATAAATAAATAAAACCATTGCATTGAAACTGCTGACACGCTGTTCATGAGTTCGATCCGCATTGAGAGAGGATTAACATGTTAAAAGTTGACCTGTTCTGCCAGGTCGACTAAGCCTAAAATGTGTACCAGGCGATGTCTTCGAAAGTAAATAGGCCGGCTTGATACCTACCACATCCCACACCGAGTGCCAATGAGTCTATTAACATATGGGCCTGTCACCGTAAGCCCATTGTCTTGGAAATTAAATAATAGCTGTGCTGATATGGTTATGAGCATGTGTCGGACGCGGGGTTCGACGCCTGGTGATAGTGAGGGACAGATTGGCCACCTATTCCTTCCTGCCTTCAGGCACATTAAACATGTGGTGGCTCTGTCACACCACAGTCCCATGGCAGGAAATTGCTTCGGGACTACACAATAAACAGCAGCAGTTTTTACTTGTTATAAAAGAGTTACTTAGCTTGATCAGAGCTCTTCTTTGCAATTGATCATTTTATTAATTCGTACGAACTTTTATCGTTTCTTTACTTATTCAGTCAGTCGTGGAGATTTGTCAGCAACATACGAGCAATATCTCCGGCGGGCCTATTCTCGCTGGTCGCGAGATCCGCACAGTAGCAGGCAGGGAGCTTTGCTCGCAGCAGACGAGCAATATCTCCGGCGGGCCTACTCTCGTTGGTCGCGGGAGCCGCACGAGTAAGGCGGGGATCTGACGGTAGTACACGCTTACTTGCGTTTGACAGGTGTACGCGCCCAGTGTTCCGGGCGCATATACGTCCCTTACCTGCGGGATTTGGCTGAACGCCTCTAAGTCAAATCCCACGGGTTTAGGGTCTGGCCAACGCTCCTCTCCTGCTCGTGGAGGCGAGGTCTTGGAGGTTTGACGCTGAGCCGCCAGCGTCTGCAGCCTACCTTGTCCTAGACGTATTGGTTATCCATTCCTCTGGATAAAACAAGGCAAGGCCGAGAGAGGGAACATGTCGTTTGGGCACCACATATTATCTGAAGCTCTGCCCAGGCATTGTGATGGAATTTTGGCAAATTTCCAACTCACATACTTTGGTCTGTCAAGACTGTAAGGTGCCACTCACGAACTGACTATTTCTTTTTCGCAAAATATAACTGTTTAACAAATTAGAAAAAAAACTTGGAGGTAACAGAGATGTGGCTCCTGACACGAACATTGCGAATTCCTTGGACTGCCAGAGTAAATAACAACGATTGCTTGAAAGAGGCAAATGAAACTAGAACATTATATACAACAATAAGAAAGAGGCAAACAGCTTTCTTTGGTCATGTAGAAGAAGAGAGGTTTTGGAGAACACCGTGACAACTCGAAAGATCAAGGGGACAGTCCGACCAAGAGAAATGATGCTGGATGGATTGAGACGGTGGCGTGGAGGAATACCATCAGCATAGTTCATCCAGAACACCAAAGACCGAGATCTGTGGAGAGACATGAATGCCTACACCAGCTGGCAGAACACTTGATGATCATGGTGATAACTGTTTCAGAATTGTACTGTTCTAAGTGCAGATTCCAGTGGCTGGCACACTTGTTCTACAGGCCCTGTGTTCACGTGTTCGGTTTCCCATTAGAGACGGATTGTAAAAGAAATGGATTTGGAGTCCCAGGTCGAGCCAGTCCAAGATGGTTAGCCAGAGATGTCTGTGGAAGTAAAGGCATTCGGCGTGATATTGTTCACACCACACATCCAGTGCCATTTGGTCTATACAAATACGGACTAGCACCATATAGCCAGTACATTTACAGGCGTGTAGAAGTGTATTTAGCTTACTTACTTACTTACTTACTTACTTGCTTGCTTGCTTGCTTGCTTGCTTACTTGCTTGCTTGTTACTTACTTACTTTCTTACTTACTTACTTACTTACTTACTTACGTACTTACTTACTTACGTATTTACTTACTTACTTACTTACTTACTTACTTACTTACTTACTTACTTGCTTGCTTGTTACTTACTTACTTATATGCAACGTGTCCATTTATTTATTGTGATTCATTATTACTTCTTTAGTTGTCTATGTGCGGACGTTATTGCTTTTGCTGCGAAAAGAACGTAAGTAACCCTTCGAAATAATATTTGTTGTCTTTTTATAAGATTCTGAATTGAGTACTGACTGCCTGTTGAATATAAACCATTGTTATCAATGATGCTTCTGTCATCATCATGTGCCAAGCCGTTGACCTTTGGCAGTCACGGTTGGCCATCTCACACGATATTCAGTCCCGGGCCAGATCTGTGTACCCGGCCTGATTAAGCCTTGTGACCATACTATCCGGGCAACCAACTCTGCTCTGTTTTGCTTCCTTCCTATGAACTGTGCCAGCTGCCTTCTTCTTCTTCTTGTTTGTCATATTGCCGTAGAGTGTCACAGAGAGGAGGTGGATATCATCAGCTGCCCCCAAACCTTTAAGCACATCTCTTCTCATTATGTGCCCGAAATATCCTGACTGTCTAGGTCCATGCTTCTGTCAATTTATGTCAATTTTATGTGTTAGTTAGTTAGTTATCAGTTGGGGTATCTTCGTTGCACTCCGGACATGTCCATAGGTGCTCAGATCCTCCCCCCAGCATATGCATCAGCGTCCGGTGGCTAATAGTGCCAGTTCTGTGTTGGTTGACGAGGCGCTTTGTTTTCCCGATGTACCTCTCGCGTCTGGCTGTGCCGATTCTTACTCCAGGTCTTTCATCCTGGAAAGCGATGTGGAATCACTGGCGTCAAAATCCTCTGTTCTCGCCATATCTTCGTCATTCGGTAAGGCAGGGAAAGTCTGGACACTTATACCTCGGTGCACCCAGGCCTACAGAAATGTGCTGGTCATAACACTTCATAACACTGTAGGTTCCTGCCGTGTTGTTTATGTTATTATACTGATGATCATCATCATTGAGTGGCTTATCATGTACATAACGTGTCTACCATAACCGTCTTTCGAAATGTCTCACTATAATAAACTAGATGTTCTGCCTCTTTTGAGTTGCTCATCATCATCATCATCATCATCATCATCATCATCATCATCATCATCATCATCATCATCATCATCATCATCATCATCATCATCATCATCATCATCATGTGTCCTTCCAGCTGCCGTAGGCGCTCATGGTTCTCCACAGATCTTGGTCTTTGGTGTTCTGGATCAACTCTGCTGATGATATACCTCCACGCCACCGTCTCAATCCATCCGGCATAATTTCTCTTGGTCTGCATCTGTCTCTCTTCCCCTTGATTTTTCCAGTTGTCACGATGTTCTCCAATGCCTCCCTTCTCATCACATGACCAAAGAGGTTGAGTTGCTATCACATCGTGAATCCTGCTACTATGTGGTCGTCGCCTTCTCCAATTATATCGTTCAACTTGCTCCACAGATTTTTTCTGATAATAATTTCTGATGACAATGTGCTAATAATTTTTAAAGACGACAATGAAATTAAAGGCACTGAAAGTAAAGACTAAACAAACAGTAAAAGAAATCGGTCAGAAAGTAAAGTATATGCAAATGCAACAACAATGATAAACGAAGTGAGATTTAACTATGCGGGATCAATAAAATCAATATATGAAAACATCAATACACATAAAACTTGCAAAATAAATCAACAAACTCCACACTCTGTCAAATGAATATTGTCAGCTGAATATTGTTATCTGAAATAGAATCTTGTCCATGAAATTCAACAAGCGGGTCTTAAGATACTATACAATGTATAAATTACTGTATATGTTTGTGAAACAGATGCTATATTCAAAGAACACAGAACAAGTGGTTTGTCTGTGGAATGCTAAGAATCCAATTGCCGGCTAAGACCATGAATCAGCTGAGAATCCCATTGCTGGTTGAGACTGTGAATCAGCTGAGAATCCCATTGCTGGCTGAGACTGTGAATCAGCTGAGAATCCCATTGCTGACTGAGACTGTGAATCAGCTGTCTGTTCTTCTATTGTTGCTGCTGTTTTTTTTTTCCATTTCAGATATGAAGAGTTCACCGAGACAGCTAGTGACCTAAATAACTTGGAAAGCTTCTCGCACTTAATGGAGCGCAGTCAGGACATTGGTTACTCAGTGTCAAAAGTCGTTTTCCGGGGTTATTTTGCTCACGATAAACTTCAAATGATGCATGATGTGATGATCGTCCAAAGAACAGAGCTGAGACTGAAGGTAGAGTGCGTGTCTCTATTAACCTATTGGCTATTAGCTAAAACTGAAGGTTGAGTGTTTGTCGCTGTCAGTAAATTGGTTATTCTCTTAAACTGGCCGTTTGTCGCTAACAACCAATCAGTTTTTAGCAGAAGCTGAATATACATTGTTTGTCTCTATCAACCAATCAGCTATTAGCTGAGACTTATGGTATGTTGATTGTCACTATCAATCAATTAGCACTTAGCTGAGACTTATGGTATGTTGTTTGCCTCTATCAACCAATCAGCTATTAGCTGAGACTGATGGTATATTGATTGTCACTATCAACCAATTAGCTATGAGCCAAACAGAGAGTGTTTGTCTCTATAAACCAATCAGTAAAGGCAGACGCAAATAAAATTATCACTTGTGTGTTGCCGGGGCCCACAGGAGAAGAAAAGAATAGTAACACTGTAATCTACCATTTATGTCACAGGAGGTGACCAAGGAGGGTTGGTGTGTGACTGGTTACCTCATACTGTAGAAAATATTAGCTATAAACCCCAACCTATCATGTACAAGTCTTGCCTTGGGAGACTAAAGGCAGCAGCAGCAGCAGCAGCAGACGAAGAAGAAGAAGAAGAAGAAGAAGAAGAAGAAGAAGAAGAAGAAGAAGAAGAAGAAGAAGAAGAAGAAGAAGAAGAAGAAGAAGAAGAAGAAGAAGAAGAAGAAGAAGAAGAAGAAGAAGAGAAGGAGGAGGAGGAAGCGGCGTCGGAGGCAGCGGAGGCTGCAGAGGCAGCAGAGGCGAAGTAGAACAAGAAGAAGAAGAGACAGAAGTACAACAAGAAGAAGAAGAGACAGAAGTAGAACAAGAAGAAGCCGCAGCAGCAGAAGGATGAGAAAACTATAATTATGACTTAGTGTTAACAATGTAAACAGAAAAAAAAAATGGTTCTCTTGTCTTTCCACACATTCTAAATTCATTCATTCATTCATTCAGTAGCATGTCCTTAGCAGAACTTAGCTCCCATAACAGCCTTCCGGAAAACTTCTCGATCACAAGCAAGATGTCCCGCGTCCGGTACAGCCATCTGGAGATCATATGCCACATCCTGCACCTATTTTCTCTTTGGCTTTCTTCTTCCTCTCTTCCCAAGCATATACCCCCCCCCCCCCCTCCCCTCTTTACTGTTCTCTCCAAACGTTCATGACGTTTCAAGTGACCAAAATACTCGTATTTCAATTTTCTTTATTTTATCGTCATTAATAGCCAAAACTCTTCATATTCAGCTCTTGGAGTATTGATGCATTTGTTCTTTGTTTACCCAAGATATTCTTTCTTTGTACACGTCTATACATTTGTATTCAAAGGCATTTATGCGCTGTTCAGCTTGTTTTAGTAAGTGCCCAGGTCAAACAGGCTATGTTGCAAGGGGGAAAATGCATGCTCAAAAAATCAAATTTTTTTGTAGTTCTCTCTGTCCCACTCCATAATTTTTCAGTTATTTTAGTCTTTGAAGAGCAACTGATAGTCGTCGTTTAATTTCTTTCATTATGTCCCATTGTTGGTATTCAATGACCAAGATACTCGAAAATTTTTTACGAATCCCAAACTTTCCTCATTAACATATATTTCTTTCTCCATATTAATTTTATCTGAGTGCATTTTTTTTTTTTTTTGCTATGTTAAGATATAAGTTGTGATTTTCACTATTTCTTTGGGTTTAGGTTATTATTTTTTATACCATTCAGTGATGTGGATAGCAATACTGTATCATCAGCATATCGAAACTCTGGTATTTATGACCCGATATTTAGGGGGGATCATATTGCCCCCCTGGTTATATCATCTCTGACATTTCTCATTATTTTAATAACGAAGATACAAACCATATATAGTACGATTTATTGCCTGGCACATTTCGCTGCATCTCGTCAGGTACTTACTGCAGATGTCACACAACGTAGAGTAAAATAATTAGATTTGTCGTTCAAGCTGAATATACACATGTTCGCACAGTAATATCAGTTTTTCACCATGGTAATTTTAAATTGGCTATCATGTCTTTCTGTTTGCACAAAATAGGCTTGTGCAGATGGATCATTATCGCTTCTGCAAACTTTAACAAACGACTATTTTGTGTAAACAACACCGAAAAGCGCCGTCTCTGTCAATGACATGACCGGTTTCCAAGCATGACGTGCAATGACGACGCCGGAAGTTTATAATTGTGATTTTCACACTTCCCCCTGATCCCATTTGTGTGTAGTTTCTTGTCAGCCCATTTTGGTTTGTGTTAAAAAAATCCTGGTGTGCAACTGCCTCTCAGTTCGCCAAATGTAGGTAGACAGATTAAAACATTGTTTTTTCCCATTTTTTTCGCGACAGGTTAAAAAATAAGGTGACAGCACAAGGCCCTGACGAACTCCTTGCTTGATGTCAAACCTCTGGTCTCGCCATCTATTCTCACCGCTGCTTTTTGGTCTATATAGAGCATTCTTATGAGTGCACTACATGTGATGAAACCCCATTTCCTCATGATTTCCGAAAGTTTCTGATGATGTCACAGTCAAATGCCTTTGAATAACCCCAAACAACATGAGAATAATTTTTACATTAAATTCTCTGCACTTATCTATTTTAAACGAATGTTGAGTATGTGATCTCTTGTTCCTCTTCCTTGTCTAATAAATCCAATTTAACCATTTTAATCTCTAGTCTAAATACTGAGTTTCTTACTTGTTCAAAAAATGACAGAATCAGTACATTATTTTATTTATGTGCATATTGTACAATACTATATAATGTACATTTGCCCTTTTTTATCAGCCAATTATATACCGGCAATGTCATAGTTATTACTTTAACTATGTTTAACACGTTATTACATAAGCAACTCTATTACTAGTATTACTTTATTTTTGCAACAGTTATTATATTAAACCACTCTAGCAAATTTTACTTTAACTATTTTGCCAGTTATTAAAAAAAGTCACTCTTTCACAATTGTTATTTTAATATTTCACCAGTTATTAAAATAAATCATCCAATCACAATTATTACTTTAGCTATTTTTGCCATAGAAGATATAGCTGTAGAAGATATAAATGGAATCAACATTGGAGACGAAACATCATAACTTAGATATGCAGATGATACAGTATTAATTGAAGACATTTAGAGGGTCTGCAACAATTAGTAAATTTTGGGTTTTTGCACACGGTGAACAACTGGGCTTAGAATTAAAATTTTAAAAGCGCAGATTATGGTCTCACTAGGAAGAAAGAAATACCAAAATGTAATATCAAGAAAATTTGAATATTCTTCAACAAGTGAATCGGTACAATTATCTCGGAACAGTCATAACTTCTGATGGGAGATGCCCTTTAAAGATTAGAACAAAAATCGCCATGGCGAAGTAGCCTTTAGCAAGATGAAAAACATACTGACCCTAAAAAGATGTCAATTTAAACGAGAAAAAGAGTGTTGAGGGATATATAGAGCTTGTTTTTTTGTATTGGGGGGTCTCGAGGTATGGTGTCTGCCTCGAGTGCTGGAGGTCCCGGGTTCAGGCCCCAGTGAGGACCGGGATTTATTTAAAAATCCACCTGGATTCCAGTAATAAAATTTCCCCTGGTCTCTGGGTAGTGAGATCGGACGCCCGTGTGTATTGTTGCGCACGTAAAAAATCCCTTGGCAGTTGGAAATCGAAAAAGAGTAGCCTAACGGCGCTGCCCGGGCAAAATTTCGAGTTAAAAATCTACCCAAAGTATTTCAGGATCCTTCGCCGATGCAACGGAGTTCGTGCATTGAGCTGAGTTTCTCCAGACTCAGGTTTGAGTTAGGAGGAAAACGGAGCACTTATGGGTTAAAACCGTGTGCCGTGATGTTGATCCAACGACTAAACTAAACTAAACTTGGACAATGTGCAGTCAAGTTGAAAAAACAAATGATGGCTGAAAAAATGTGGCTTCTGAGGAGAATGCAAAGAAACCATGGACAGACAGAAACACCAATGACCAAGTACTACAGGAGACAAAATGAACACCGTAAATTGATTGGAGAAATAGACGTAGACAGTCAACATTTTTTGGACATGTTATGAGAAGAAATGGATTGGAGAACTTAGTGACAACCGGCAAGATTGAAGGGAATAGACCCAGGGGAAGAACCGAGAAGTAAATACCTGGATGGCTTGGCCACATGGCATGGTCGAGACAGGAACACTGAGCTGATTCATGACTCTGGTGATCGAGTGAAATGGGGAAACATGACCGCCCACGCTTTCTGGAATTGCCATGATTGGTTGATTCTGCCCTAAGTATTACAATAAGTCACTCAGTCTCATTTGTCACTTTAACTCATCTGCCCAAAAAAGTTCTTAAGCTACTAATTGTATTTATTATTATTTTATTATTATTATTATTATTATTTTATTGTAAAACCAAAAAAAAAAAGCAGAGCACATACAATGCACAGTAATTATTTTCACTAAAGTGATATTTGCCACATTTCTCCCACAACATATTACTCGCTGTAAAATGCCAACGTGATGTAGTATGAAAGA
>JACEFZ010003534.1:0-52539 GCA_014155875.1 Cepaea nemoralis
CTACTTAAAACCCCCATTGTTTTGGTTTGGGTCCTAACCTGCCTATTATTTGGTACTAAATCTGTTGATGTCTTGATGGTATCTAATGATATAACACGTCCCCCTGATCTCTTGGATGCCTTGCTTTCTCAAATAAAGGTGAAAAACAGGACATCCCGTTGTGCACGTTACCTGACTCAGTGCCAAAGGACAATATATCACTAAATGTGAACTCCCATTTAACACAAGGGAAATATATCGCTGTACTAATGTTATCATGTTTTGTTTCATTTCGCAGTATTTTCCACAATTTTAATGCACAGTCAATTGAAATTTACAATACCTTTTCATTTGATTTTGCACCATGTTTCATCCAAACTTACTTGTTTGTTTCACACTGAATCAGTTGAGGATTCCTCTCAGAATTTAGTATCATGTGTGTGTTGTTTGTGTATTCTCTTGTTAAAAAACAGTTGCATATTCTTTACAGAACATAGCAGTCAACTCTAGCATTTTATGGCTGTTTGTGATTCCTGGACAAGTTTATGTTCAGTAGTTTGCCATTACTTTCTGAATGACCGGCACTCATACCATTATATGGAAACCAACACAAGGAGGCTTGCTTCCAAATTACCCGCTGCTGTGTTTTGAACGTGGTATGTGGGATTATGGATGGTGTACGTAACCCCTTCACCACAGAGCTGGTGAATCTTGTATGGAGTTTAAACTCATAAGTTGAGTTGAGTTGAGCTAAGAACTGACATCGCTGCACTTAGAACATTCCCAAACGCGCTCTGTCCTCTCATTCAACAGCGAGCGAAGAGTCACACTACTAAACTCATAAGTCTGGTGCGTTGGCATTCAGATCGACTGAGCCAATGTTAAGGGCTTACGTCTATCAGAGAAATGTTCCTCCTGTGCTGGTACCAAAGTAACATTTGGGAGTGCTTGAGGTTACTTCTAGATGGTAGTGTTTCCTCCACAAAATGTAGGTACTTCATTCTCTACAGACCCCAACTAATGCCTAGAGAGATTTCTCTGAGGACCGATATCTAGTGGGGGACAAACCACAGTACCCCTTAAGTGTAGTTTGACCATGGAAATACTGGTTGTAAAGTCTCACTACACTTTGTATGTAGAACAAATTTGAAAAATGATGTCATTAAAAAAATGTGCTCTACAGTGAAGCAATATGCAGCGAATGGCTGTCGTCTACTGGAGTAATGTTTTGCACTCCAAACAGAATGGTGTTATCAATAGAAGAAAGAAATTTTCTTCTTGTTCTTGGAAGTGTTTCGAAATGCGGTCGATACACACGGATGGTTGTTCAAAGAATATGAAGAGTACAGTCATGTCTTGAATTCAGTGATGGACATTTCCAACACCTGTTATAATGAATACTTTATTGGCACTTTCCAGTTTCCCCAAAACAGTGTTAGACTATAGCAGTGACTATTGTACCTAATTTAATGAATTTTTTGGCACATTATTTTATGACATCATGTACTTCATTTTTTCAAATTTGTTCTATGTGCAAAGTGAAGTGAGACTACAAAAACCCGGTATAAAACCTAGTTCAGTTCAATTTTTACCAATAAAAAAAAAATAAAAGTTTGGCCTCGTTAAACCAGCTTTTTCTATTTTCTTAATATACCACGATGGCTGGGAATTGGAGTCGTTGACTCCTATTTTGTTCAGCGAGTTTTCTGATTGTTTCTGTATTATCATATTAGTGCATGGACTGTTTTCATTTTTCAAAACACTGTGTGCCCTGAGAGAAACACAGAAGCCACAAACAATTGGTTGCACTATTTATTGCCTGGCATATTTCTCTGCTTCTCATCAGGTGCATACTGCAGAGTGATGCATCACATGAAGTGAATAATTGAGTTTTACTTTGTCTGAACAACTTAAAACACAAGGTCACTGATATTGTTTGAATGTGGAGCATTTTCATTATTTTCTTGTTTAGATTTAGAAGCTGATTTAAAAACCGTACTCACTCTGGCTCGATTTGCTTATACTGATGTCTCCATCACTCATTGAATCGTAGCAAAGACATTTGGTTGATTCAAGGGATTCTACTGCAATGCAACATGTCTGGTGGTTCATATGTTTTCTCGATGAGGTTTGAGGAAAACCCGACGGCTTTGAAGGGAGAAACAAAATCAAACTTTAATTTTATGCAAGATGTTTTTGCCTTATTTGTATAGTCATTGTGGTGATATTGAAGTTTTACATTGTACATCTTTGATTTATTAAATCCCCATGATTGTTGCAAAAGTGATTCTGTTCTTGTGTTGATTTAGATGTTTTTTTTTGGTTTTTTGCTCTTGCTCACTTTGAACTCAAGGGTAGTCCACCAGACACACTACTTCTAGTAGTGCTGGACAGAATTTTGTATGTGGATCAGCTTTCCCTATAACATTGTCCCTCGCCATCTGGCGAACCCACTTTGACTTAAGAGGTACTTGTAATTTACATCTCCAGGTCAAGGACGAGAGGTCAACATATTATTCCAACTGTCCGGTGTAGAAGTTGAACCCCTTACCTCGGCATCAGCACACCGGATGTTTAAGAACATGTGTTCTTATCCATTCGGCCATGCTGACCTCTTTTGATTTAGATGACTCATCATCATTACGTGCCATACTGATAAACATGGATAGTCGTGGTTCACCATCTCAGACAACTACTAAAGTCTTGATCAGACTTGTGTTCTTGTCTCGACCATTCCATGTGACCAAGCCATCCAGACAGTTATCTGCCTGACTTCCTTTTGCTCTTTTCCCATAAATTTTGCCAGTTGTCACCAAATGTTCTAGCTTTATTTCTCATAATGTGCCCAAAAAACTCTCGACTGTCAAATTTCTCGAATCAGTTTACTGTTTTCATTTGTATCTTCTAGAACAAGCTCAGTAGTTTTTCTCTCTCGCCAAAGATATTCTTTGCATTTTCCTTAGGAACCACATTTCCACTGCCATTAAATGTTTCTCAGCTTCTCTGCTTATTGTCCATGTTGCACATCCATATAACAGTATAGATTCAATATAGTACTTCAATACTCTTTTTCTCATTGCTCTTTATGACTCCATGTAGCTAAATCTGATACATTGGTGTCTACGGGGGAAGTCAATAAGTAAGTCACAAATGGCTGTAGAACAATAACTAACTACGACAACAACTTGAAACCAGTTTATTTGTATACATACATTGTCCCTTTATTTCTCAACATAATTTCCGCCAACATTGATGCACTTAACCCATCATTTGATCAGTCCTCCCAAACAGGCTGTATAGAACTGCATGCTCTGTTTTCTTCTTCTTTGCGTTCATCCGGAGTGATTTTTTCAGATGTGATTGCGGTGTGTCTGGTTAGGCACCCTCGGGTCGAAACCCTCAGGCCAACACATCCGACTTTTAGCGTGCATTTTTGACCAGGTTAACAATCCTGGGAGACTCTCACTTTTGTGGTACCGTCCACATCTCAGCTGGTCTAGTTGGAACAGTCGAAGACTACACGGTCATCCCTCAAGTGAAGGCAGGGACAGTCCATAGCATTTTCCGCCATCCTGGGTGGCTTCCATAATTGCAGAGCCGGCACATAACGCTCTGGTGCTGGGTTTACCGAGGGAATCGTCACGTCCTGCTCATGGGCTGTTTTAATTCCTCACTTCAATATATTGGGCATTTCGCTCGCTCTGGGCCGTTCCTGCACAAACCAGTCAGCTCTGCGGTTGGTTTCCACTAGCGAGTTTTCGGACATGTGCTTGTCCCTGTACCCATCAGAGCTGTTCCAGGCACGGCGGACATTCGGAAAACTACCTAGTCAGAGCTGTTCCGAACAAGAGCGGCATTCGGAAACTAGGTAGTCAGAGCTGTTCCTAGCACGGGAGACATTCGGACGAGACATTTCACTCGGACGTAAATGCGTAGTGTCAATTTTTAGTTTGCCACCCGTAGGACGACACTTCCGACTTCCGGCGCGCATTTTTTTAGTGAAGGTTAGCTTCCTCTGGTTTCGAGACACGTTAGACTGTTGTAATGTCACCCACATCTCAGCTGGTCAAGATAGAACGATCAACGATATCGTGGTCTGCCCTCAAGGGAAGGCAGGGGCAGACCATGGGCATTATCTCGCTGTCCAAGGAGGCTTCCATAATTGCAGAGCCGGCACATATTGCTCTGAGACTGGGCTCACCCAAGGAGTTTCCACGTCCTGCTCATGGCTGCTTTAGTTCCTCACTTCCATGTGTTGGGCATCCCACTTGCCACTGATCGCTCAATCACACACCAGGAGCGGTCAGACTGCGAGTGACATCCACTCGGTAAGCTTTTGCTTGTGACTTCAGACCACGCAATAGGTTCGCTCGCTGTGCGTTCCATTTCGCGTTGATGAGACATTATTCCACTTTTGTCTACACTCTCTATGAGTTAGATACAGACAGTTTCCGTAACCCTTCGACTGGGGCACTTTTCTGACTTTTTTGTACTCGCTGACGAGGTAGGCTACATGTGCTGCCGGCTCAGCACCTTACCTTAGTGCAGCAGTGAACGGGAAACGGCCAGGCCCCTTCATCCGGGAAACTCATATCCCCCAGCTGGGAGCCTTCGAACATGTATCAGACCTGAGCATGTAGCTTGCTCAGTATCATGTTTCTATTTTCCGGTAGACGGGTATCAGCCTGGCTCTAAGATCCGAGGGTTTGTGCTTAGAGGCGTTCAGCCACAGCCCTCGACAGGGAGCCTTAAGAGTTTTGTCCGGACCAAGAAATTCTGCCTTTGTGCACCTCATTTAAATTTTGACTGCTATCCTCAGTCTATGCCTGCAGAGCAGCAGGTTGTGTCTCTCTTAGTCTGGTCCCTATCCCATAAGCTGTCCGATATGTAATTTTTCACCCATCGGCAAGCAAACGGGGTCTATGGGACACGCAAGCTCCCCCACCACGTCAAGGTGGAGACACATCGGGGGAGGCTCTGTTTTCTAAACCACGTTTTCACTTCACATTCAACTACGGCGTCATTCGCGAAATGTCTCTAGCCAAGATGGGTTTTCAGTGGATCAAAAAAGATCGAAATCGCTGGGGCTAAGTCGGGGTTGCAAGGTGGATGTTCCAGAACTTCCCACCTTAGTTGGGTAATCTCCTGAATTCATCGAGCCGTATGTGGCTGGCATTGTTATGAAAAAAAAAAAAAACAACAACACGCCTCTAGTCAGCATTCCTGGACGTTTTCTTCGAATTGCACCATGAAGCATCGATAGAACTTCACATACGATTCAGAATTCACATTGTCACCTTTCTTCTTGAAATTGGTTAAAAGCACTCCTTGACAATCCCAGAACACTGTCAGCATAACCTTCTCTGCTGATGGTGTAACCTTAAATTTTTGGACACAAGCAAAGAAGGATGTTTCCATTGCATTGAAGCATGCTTTGATTTGGGCTGGTAGTCAGCATAAGCAGGAAGCATTTCCTTATGAATGTCCTTTGCAGGCAGTCCTTTTGCCCACAAAAAAAATTCACAACAGCATGTTGCTCTTTAGTTGTGCATGCTGTAAGTACAGTCACCATTTTGTTTATGCGCTGCGCATGCACATGAGACGAACGGGAATATAAAGTTCAATGTTGCTGTCACCTAATGACACCTGTAGAAAACACCAACTACATTTACCTGTCATCCCACAGAACTGTGTGACTTACATATTGACTCGACCACGTATTGTCATTTATACGATGGCTTTAGCTAAAGTGTTACATATTTCAAAAGAAAGATCATGACATGAATGTGTTGAGTTGATGTGCGCAAAGAACCGACATCACTGCACTCAGGACATTCCCATACGTGCTCCGTCCCCTCGTTCAACAGCCAGTGAAGAGACATGCTTCTAATTGTTCCCACCGCTATCTGATTAAAAGTTCTAATGGTCTTCCCTCTGTTTTGAGATTCTTCCAGGACCCCTGCCGATCCCCCGCAATCTCATTCTTTCCACATATGGGTTCTCAATCTGTTCCTCTGCCATCTCCACCTGGTTTCACAAGCGCACGACCACCTCCTCCTTTTCCATAGACAATCTACCACCAAGAGGTGTATTCCCTGCTAGCCTATCAACCTGTTCATTCCCCCGTGACACATGCAGACTAAAAAGAACCATACCCCTATGCTTTCAGTAGTGATACATCAAAACTTGCATGCTTTGACCCAGTAGCTTTCTAAGATTCCTTGTTCAAAACTCTCTTCTCTTCAGATTCCTATTAATGATAAGTATATAAGTAAGTAATGATAAGTATTGCGAATGCCTAGGGACACTTTTAACATCAGATGGGAGATGCACAACACAGATTAAGAGCAGAATAAAGGAGGCAGAAACTGCATTTAAAACAATGAAGAGTATCTTATGCAGTAAGTCACTATCAATTAATGTAAGAAAGAGAGTACCTGAAAAGCTATATATAAACTGTTTTGCTGTTTGACAGTGAATCATTGGAATGTCCATCCATCATGTGCCATGCCGATAAGTGTGGGCGGTCATGTTTTGCCATCTCACTCGATCACTAGAGTCGTGGATCAGCCCCGTGTTCCTGTCTTGACCATGCCACGTGGCCAAGCCATCCAGGTATTTACTTCTCGGTCTTCCCCTTGGTCTGTTCCCTTCGATCCTGCCAGTTGTCACCAAGTTCTCCAAGTCATTTCTTCTCATAACATGCTCCACAAAGTTTTGACTGCCTACTGTCTAATGTCTCTAATCAGTTTACGATCTTCATTTGTTTCTTGAAGGACTTGTTCATCGGTTTTTCTGTCTGTCCATGGTATTCTCTGCATTTTCCTCAGAAACCACATTTCCACAGCTATCAAATGTTTTTCAGCTTGTTTGCTCATTGTCCACGCTTCACATCCATACAAATGTACAGGTTCTATGTAGCACCTCAACACTCTTTTTCTCGTTTCAATTGATATCGTTTTACTGGTCAGTATGTTTTTCATCTGGCAAAAGGCTACCTTCGCAATGGCGATTCTTGTTCTAATCTCTTCAAGGAATCTCCCATGAACAAATTGGAAGCAACAGAGATGTGGTTTGATAGAAGCTGTTGTGATGTTGAATGTTGCAAATTCCTTGGACTGCCAGAGTTACTATGAATTGCCCGAAAGAGGCTAATGAAACTAGAACATTATATACAATAATAAGAACGAGACAAGCAGCTTTCTTTGGTCATGTGATGAGAAGAGAGGCATTGGAGAACATCGTGACGACTGGACTCTCTCTCTCTCTCTCTCTCTCTCTCTCTCTCTCTCTCTCTCTCTCTCTCTCTCTCTCTCTCTCTCTCTCTCTCCTCTCTCTCTCTCTCTCTCCTCTCTCTCTCTCTCTCTCTCTCTCCGAGACTCAAAACATTCAGAACAACAGGTTACAGACAGAAGAAAATATGAAGCTTTCATCTCGCGAGTTAGTGTCGGTTCCATACTTCCAAGCTTCGTCGACGAACAGATAATATTCGTATGAGCATCGTAAACTCAATGTAGGAATACCTGATGACCTGACAGATGTCCTTTGGACGAGCGAGGCCTGGGTTGAATCTAGTGCATTAATGCAGTATGTGATTTAAAGCATCTGCTGTATAATACTAGTAGTTTACCAAACACGATAGTTGACTGGGTTCAATCCACGACAGTGTTTTTTTTTTAAAGCTGCATATCCTTTACAGGACGTTGCAGTCAACACCAGCATTTTTCAGCTCTTGTTGATGTTCTTGGCAAGATTACGCTCAGTAGTTTTCCATTGCTTTCTGAGTAGCCGGTTCGCATACCCCGTAAGTAACCAATGCGACGCAATCCGCTACCGAATCTCGGGCAACTGCGTTACCCACGTGAATATACGGGATTACGGAGACAGTCGATAACCTCTAACCCAGGGAGACCGACAATCCTCTATGGTACAGAAATGGTGAAGTAAGGATTCGATATGATAGTATCAGATAAGACATGCATTTCAATATAGCCTAAATCTGGAAATTAATGATGGTAACCCGAAGAAAAGATAAGACAAGCTTGTATAGAATCAGCAACAAGAACGCCCAGCTAGAGCAGAACGAAGACTAAAATTTGTAATATCACGAAGAACCCACTGGGAGTTTCCGTGGCCAGGTGGTTGCTTCACCTGCCTCCGAAGGTTGTAAGTTCGAGTTTGTCGTTCAGTCCACGAAAGCATTTTTTAACAGAGATAGCTGGGAGTTGTCGCTGGTACTACGGAGTTCGTGCTTAGTGCAACGCGGAAAGAGTCCGAGCCATATTGCGATATTTACCTGATGATCTCTTGAAATCTACTTTCATGGCCCTACCAAAGAAATCTGGTGCATTGGATTGTGGAGAACATCGCACAGTCAGTCTATTGAGTCATATGACTAAAATACAAATGTAGATATCATACGGGACACAATAGTCAGTGTAAATGATATTGAAAAAGATGCAGTGTCAGATAACATAACTTACATAGGTTAAGCTTGCTAAAAATGTCTACTTGAAAGACAACACGTTATAAATGTTCTGGATATTATACAAATGTAACCAGCTTGGTGATGAAATCTGCATAATTGTTCATCTGGCTAAACATATTTTTGTATTATCTGCATTTAAAAATCAGTGTCTCGCTTACACACATCTGTGTACAGTAGTAGGGGCCGACGCAGAGATTTTTGACCCATCTGTACTTCACCAAAATAGATGTACTTTTGTACGCTGCCATCGCCCATTCTTCTAATGTGTCTTAGCTACCCACGTCTATGAATACTGAGACACCATCAATGTATGAGAAATTAAAGGTATCGGTAAATTGGGTATAGAAATGATAAAAAAATTGTTGAATAATATGTATAACGTTCCGAACACATGACGATATATACCTGGTGATCTCTTGAAATCTAAAAGAGATCTGGTGCATCGGATTCTGGAGAACATTGCACAGTCAGTTTAACGAGTCATGTGACTAAAATACTAATGAAAATTAGAAGAATAATAAATAAGATAAAACCAGAAATCAGAAGTCAATAGTGTGGCGTTGTGGAAATTAAAGGAAAGGCACAAACAACTTCGCACACATCATGAAAACATTAATGGAAAGAATTTATGAAATGAAAAGACATCTATAGCTGTGCCTTATTGACACACTAAAGAATTTGCTAAGGTAAAATACGAAGGAAAATTAGAATGTTGGAAAATGTAAACAATAATGGTAAAAATATGTCCGTCCGTCCGTCCGTTTGTCTGTCTGTCTGTCTGTCTGTCTGTCTGTCTGTCTGTCTGTCTGCCTGCCTGCCTGCCTGTCTGTCTGTCTATGGTGGGTGGGTGGGTGGGTGGGTGGTGGATGGATGGATGGATGGATGGATGGATGCGTGCGTGCGTGCGTGCGTGTGTATGTATGATCTCTCCCTTATTAATTTTCATTATTTATTAATTACTTATTAATTAACCCTATTAATTATGTCATATCATTTCATTCCTTTGGGAGTTGCAGTAGCGTAGTTGGTAGACGTTCGCATGCCGGTTCGGTGGTCAAAGGTTCGATTCTTATTGACCTAGTCTACAATGGACGCCAGGAAATGTTTTGGGAAGTAAAGGTGGTCGGTGAGATACTGATCACATTATCTACCGATTGCCAGCTGGTCTGGCACCATAGTTAATGGGGGACACTGTAGGGCAGTGGCTAGACACTTGTCTGCCCGTCTGGAGGTCATGAGTTCCAACCTCTCGGGCGGATGAGAAATTTTTAATTGACGTGGGCTGTCAGGTCGACCCAGCCTGAATTAGGTACCAGACAAAATCCCGGGAAGTAAATGCGCCGGTATGATACTGACAGTGCCACCCAGCGCATCTATACACATATGGCTCTAGTGCCGGTATGATACTGACAGCGTCACCCAGGGCCTCTATACAAATATGGCTCTAGTGCCGGTATGATACTGACAGCGTCACCCAGCGTCTCTATACAAATATGGCTCTATCACCGGTATGATACTGACAGCGTCACCCATCGCCTCTATACAAATATGGCTCTAGTGCCGGTATGATACTGACAACGTCACCCAGCGCCTCTATACACATATGGCTGTAGCGCCGGTATGATACTGACAGTGCCACCCAGCGCCTCTATACAAATATGGCTGTAGCGCCGGTATGATACTGACAGTGCCACCCAGCGCCTGTATACAAATATGGCTCTAGTGCCGGTATGATACTGACAGCGTCAACCAGCGCCTATATACAAATATGGCTCTAGTGCCGGTATGATACTGACAGCGTCACCCAGCGTCTCTATACAAATATGGCTCTAGTGGCGGTATGATTCTGACAGCGTCACCCAGCGCCTATATACAAATATGGCTCTAGTGCCGGTATGATACTGACAGAGCCGATTGATCTATACAAATATGGCTCTAGTGCCGGTATGATACTGACAGCGTCACCCAGCGCCTATATACACATATGGCTCTAGTGCCGGTATGATACTGACAGCGTCACCCAGCTTCTCTATACAAATATGGCTCTAGTGCCGATATGATACTGACAGCGTCACCCAGCGCCTATATACAAATATGGCACTAGTGCCAGTATGATACTGACAGCGTCACCCAGCGTCTCTATACAAATATGGCTCTAGTGCTGGTATGATACTGACAGCGTCACCCAGCGTCTCCATACAAATATGGCTCTAGTGCCGGTATGATACTGACAGCGTCACCCAGCGCCTCTATACAAATATGGCTCTAGTGCCGGTATGATACTGACAGCGTCACCCAGCGCCTCTATACAAATATGGCTCTAGTGCCGGTATGATACTGACAGCGTCACCCAGCGCCTCTATACAAATATGGCTCTAGTGCCGGTAGGATACTGACAGCGTCACCCAGCGCCTATATACAAATATGGCTCTAGTGCCAGTATGATACTGACAGCGTCACCCAGCATCTCTATACAAATATGGCTCTAGTGCCGGTATGATACTGACAGCGTCACCCAGCGCCTATATACAAATATGGCTCTAGTGCCAGTATGATACTGACAGAGCAGATTGATCTATACAAATATGGCTCTAGTGCCGGTATGATACTGACAGCGTCACCCAGCTTCTCTATACAAATATGGCTCTAGCGCCGGTATGATACTGACAGCGTCACCCAGCGCCTCTATACACATATGGCTCTAGTGCCGGTATGATACTGACAGCGTCACCCAACGCCTATATACAAATATGGCTCTAGTGCCGGTATGATACTGACAGCGTCACCCAGCGTCTCTATACACATATGGCTCTATCACCGGTATGATACTGACAGCGTCACCCAGCGCCTATATACAAATATGGCTCTAGTGCCGGTATGATACTGACAGCGTCACCCAGCGCCTCTATACACATATGGCTCTAGTGCCGGTATGATACTGACAGTGTCACCCAGCACCTCTATACAAATATGGCTCTAGTGCCGGTATGATACTGACAGCGTCACCCAGCGCCTCTATACAAATATGGCTCTAGTGCCGGTATGATACTGACAGCGTCACCCAGCGTCTCTATACAAATATGGCTCTAGTGCCGGTATGATACTGACAGCGCCGACTGGTCTATACAAATATGGCTCTAGCGCCGGTATGATACTGACAGCGTCACCCAGCGCCTCTATACACATATGGCTCTAGTGCCGGTATGATACTGACAGCGTCACCCAACGCCTATATACAAATATGGCTCTAGTGCCGGTATGATACTGACAGCGTCACCCAGCGTCTCTATACACATATGGCTCTATCACCGGTATGATACTGACAGCGTCACCCAGCGCCTATATACAAATATGGCTCTAGTGCCGGTATGATACTGACAGCGTCACCCAGCGCCTCTATACACATATGGCTCTAGTGCCGGTATGATACTGACAGTGTCACCCAGCACCTCTATACAAATATGGCTCTAGTGCCGGTATGATACTGACAGCGTCACCAGCGCCTCTATACAAATATGGCTCTAGTGCCGGTATGATACTGACAAGCGTCACCCAGCGCCTCTATACAAATATGGCTCTAGTGCCGGTATGATAACTGACAGCGCCACCCAGGCCTCTATACAAATACGGCTCTAGTGCCGGTATGATACTGAACAGCGTCACCCAAGCGTCTCTATACAAATATGGCTCTAGTGCCGGTATGATACTGACAGCGCCGACTGGTCTATACAAATATGGCTCTAGCGCCGGTATGATACTGACAGCGTCACCCAGCGTCTCTATACAAATATGGCTCTAGTGCCGGTATGATACTGACAGCGTCACCCAGCGCCTATATACAAATATGGCTCTAGTGCCGGTATGATACTGACAGCGTCACCCAGCGCCTATATACAAATATGGCTCTAGTGCCGGTATGATACTGACAGCGCCGACTGGTCTATACAAATATGGCTCTAGTGCCGGTATGATACTGACAGCGTCACCCAGCGTCTCTATACAAGTATGGCTCTAGTGCCGGTATGATACTGACAGCGCCGACTGGTCTATACAAATATGGCTCTAGTGCCGATATGATACTGACAGCGTCACCCAGCGTCTCTATACAAATATGGCTCTAGTGCCGGTATGATTCTGACAGCGTCACCCAGCGCCTATATACAAATATGGCTCTAGTGCCGGTATGATACTGACAGAGCCGATTGATCTATACAAATATGGCTCTAGTGCCGGTATGATACTGACAGCGTCACCCAGCGCCTATATACAAATATGGCTCTAGTGCCGGTATGATACTGACAGCGTCACCCAGCGCCTATATACAAATATGGCTCTAGTGCCGGTATGATACTGACAGCGCCGACTGGTCTATACAAATATGGCTCTAGTGCCGGTATGATACTGACAGCGTCACCCAGCGTCTCTATACAAGTATGGCTCTAGTGCCGGTATGATACTGACAGCGCCGACTGGTCTATACAAATATGGCTCTGGTGCCGATATGATACTGACAGCGTCACCCAGCGTCTCTATACAAATATGGCTCTAGTGCTGGTATGATACTGACAGCGTCACCCAGCGCCTATATACAAATATGGTGAAGCAGAATGGATACCATATCTGTTATTGGCTTAGGTGTGCAAGATTAGAGCACGCTTGAGCATCCTGATAGAACAGTAAGAAGGATGCTCAAGTCGTGACGTAGGTTGTTTTGAGTAGTTACCGCTAAAGCCGAGACGAGACAAGACAACATCATATTTAGTGGTCTCTGGATTTTTTATCGGCCATCATGAACCAATAAACCTGTTTTAAAATGAATACATCAGAACTTACTTGTTGATCATCTGTACAGTATTGTTACAGATGGATTTTTGGCGCCGCACCAGGATTCGATTTTTGCTTGGATGTCGTGTATAACGTGAAGTACGAGAACCAACATGCCACAGCGGACTTTCATGAAAAATTTGTTACCAACTTGCTGAGGTATGAAGTCAATAAATTTTAAGACATTCATTAAACAAAAAGTTCAAAACCGGACCACTTTTAATTGAGTCAAAGTCAAAATGAAGCATTTTTCGGACTACCTAAATTAAAGTCATACTATCAAGATTTTTGGATGGAGCCATCTTCATAACATGGTTGCCTGTGGAGTTTTACTAAGATGTTTCTCATCATAACTACTTGAAGTAACGTGATTTTTGTCAAAATGCTATGAAGTTTGACCTGCCATTATTACAGCCGTTGGTTAACCTTGCGTTTGAAGGTCAGCCACTTACATACTAGGACTTGTCCAGGTCCAGGAGCAAAGAAATCTCAAGACAGCTATAAGACAACTCGAATTAAATGGAGAACTCGTTTTGAAGGAGCTGTTGTCTTCCGTATATCAAGATCACTTACGAACTCAAAAACCGTTATACTCACTGAACCTTGACCGTGAGTATCTGAAGAAATTATTGCCTATTGCTCCTTCGTTTGGAAATTACGAGAAAGTACAGTTGTGTTTGCTCATCCTGAACTCTAGCATATCAGAATGTTTTTGAACAACCAAAGCGAAAACCTCAATAGGGAACCCTCGGAGGTAGTTAGGCAAACTGGGTTGCCGGCTTGCTGAAGAGGGGACCCAAATTAAATCGCTTTATAGAGCTAGAGCCGCTATCAAGTCGACGCCTTGAAGAGCCCTGTTAGGGTGAAAAGAAGTCTCAAAACTGGTAGGGGCCCGTCCAGAGGCTGAAAGTAGCGAAACCTGAGACGTTGGAAGAAGGATGTCACTGAAGTTACGTAATCGTTTGGATGGCTTCAAATAATACGGACTCCAGACGTTTGTGTTATACGTGAACCGTGGCAAGGAAAATTTTCAGCTAACGTACGTGAATTCACCTTTCTCTTGGATCAAGGGAAGACATGGTTGACGGTAATTAGTTAAAGTGTAACTGCTAGGAGAATGTTTTTTAATGTGATTTAAACAAGATCATTTAGATAAATTCTTATAAATGTGACTTTGCTTGTATAAGTGTATAGTGAAATATTTCAGCATGGCCGAAGAACAAAGTTCACTGGCACAAGTTTTGACTGGGGTAGGAACGGTAATAGGTAAACTCAACACAGTCATGAAACAACAAGGAATGGCAGCTGAAATTGTTAAATTTAGCGGACAGGCGAAAGATTTTAAGAAGTGGATAACTTCAATAGAGAAACATGCAGTATTTGGTGTCAGCATCAGATGAAGAAAAAATGAAACTTGCTTATCAGACGGCGACAGAACCGGTTTCTGATCATATCAGAAGGAAATTAGAAGCTAGGGTAGATGAGACATGGGAACACTTCAAGGACGATTTGGCACATAAATACGCTGAAATCACAGACCCCCAACATGCGTTTTCAGTGTTAAGACAATCCAAACAAAACACTGGAGAAACTGTACAATTGTTTAGTGATAGGTTGATTAACCTGGCTGAAGAAGCATTCTTAGGACAGAACGTACGAGGAGAAGAGGTGGAGCGGATGTTGGTCGGGATTTTTGTAGATGGTATAAAGTCAGACGGACTGAAATTTAAGCTGATGAGGGAAAATCCTGAGAGGTTATCACAAGCTGTAGATATAGCAGTACAAGAGGAGAACTTGAGACGTAGATTTAGATTGAGAGTAGGACGAGAAATAGGAACCAGTCGAGAAGACAGGATTGAAGAGCCCATGGAGATAGGACAAACAAGGTTCGGATGGAATAGGAGAGGAGGTATACAGACATTACAAGGAAGTAACAGAAATGCTTATGATGGAAGAAGACAAATGAGAAATCCTACAAGTGAGACGGTAGGTAACACAAATAACACAAATATAGTCTGTTGGGGTTGTGGCCAAAGGGGACACATTTTTCGCTTCTGTGGTAACAGGCGTGTCCAGTCGAATACACAAAATAGAAATGGCAATAGCAGATTAAATAGGAATGTTGAAGATAGACACAGAAGTTTTACAAGTCCAAGAACGCAGGAAAACCGGCGCCCTACCTATTAAATAGGACCTGTAGTAGGAGGGAAAATAACAAGGTCCCAAGATTTAAAGAATATTTTAATAACAGGTATAGTAGGATGAGTAGGGAATGCTTTCAACTAGATGAAATCAAACAGTTTACAGAGAATAAAACAGATCCCAGCTCATGTATAATAGAAATAGGAAAATATAGAGTTCGTACATTAATTGATTCGGGAGCTCAGGTTAGTGTAATCAAAGAAAGTTTTTTATACAAAATAATGAGAAATTGCAGAATATTTAGGAGTCATAATAATCTTCACTCTGTTACAGGACAAAATTTACAAGTAGTTGGCCAAACAATAATAAATCTTAAATTAGGGGGAATCAACATAAGACATCTTTTCCATGTAGTGAAAGATTTAAATAGAAATATGCTTATAGGTAGAGATTTTCTAATAAAAAATGGTGTAAGACTTATGTTTGATCTACATAAATTAAAATTCAAGGACGTGTACGTAGATTTAGAGGAGGACATGCATATATCAGCACTGGTTAGAGTTAAAATGTCTACGACGTTAAAACCACAGTCGATTAATTTGATACAGGCAAAGGTAAAAAGAAATCCGTATTATTTAGTAGGACACACAGTTAGAATCACTGAATTGCAAAGGGAGGTAATTGATGAGCCTGGTCTAGAAGTTCCGGATGGAATAATATCATTAGATAAACACTTAACTTTTCCAGTAATGATTATTAATAACACAGGTAGAGAAATTAAATTATACAGAGGATGTGTAATAGCCAAAGTAGAACATGATATTAATGACATATTAGCAACAGATAGAGTAGAAATGCCGAGAATAAATTATTCAGAAACTCCTAGTGAAAGAATTAATAACAGACACAGACGCGAAAGAAAAGGGAACGTGCAGAATGATGAATTGATCCATCCATTCAGAAGACATACATCCCAAATACATTCAGTAGACAAAATAACAAGAGAACAAGAATTGTTAGCACAGTTAAAAACTCCACCAGAAAATAAGAAAGTATTAGAACAACTTACAAAAGAGAATCAAGATGTGTTTGCAATTAATGACTTAGAATTGGGAAGGACAAAAACAGTTACGATGGAAATAGATACTGGAGATCATCCACCAATCAGTTTAAAACCATACAGAACTCCTCTAAGGAATAGAGAAATTGTTGAAAAAGCAATAGAAGATATGTTAAAAGCGGGAATCATAACAAGATCTAAATCAGAGTGGTCATCTCCGATAGTAATTGTGACCAAGAAGGATGGGAGTCATCGCTTTTGCTGTGACTACCGGGCGTTGAACAAAATCACTAAAAATGTAGCGTACCCATTACCGGTGATTGACGATATTTTAGGCTTACTTAATGGGTCTACTTTCTTTACCACGTTAGATGCAAGATCAGGATTTTGGTGTATACCTATGTCCCAAGATGCCCAAAAGAAGAGTGCTTTTTGTACACACGCAGGTTCTTACGAATTCTTACGAATGCCTTTTGGAGTACGTACGGCGCCCTCTTATTATATGCTATTAATAAATCAAGTATTAGAGGGTATGCAAAAGTTTGCATTGGCATACATAGATGACATTTTGATTTATACAGCAGGAGACGTACAAGATCACCTAAAACATGTAAAATTAGTATTCGACAGATTAAGAATACATGATGTTAAACTGAAGCTCAGTAAATGCGAATTTTTAAAAACAGAAACAAAGTATTTGGGGTATATTATTAATAGAGACGGAATTAAACCAGATCAGGACAAGGTAAAGGTTATTAGAGAACTACCTCCTCCAACTAACGTAAAAGAAGTTCGTGCCTTTATCGGAACCTGTGGGTATTATCGTCGTTTCATTCCAGGGTTCTCAAAAATAGCAGAGCCTATTACTAACTTAACTGGCAAATACGCTAGATTTAAGTGGGATGATGAATGTCAAAAAGCGTTCGAGTTTTTAAAAAATAGCTTAACAGTAGTGCCACTATTGACATATCCAGATTTGAATAAACAGCTAATATTATATACAGATGCTTCAGATAATGCTATAGGAGCGTGTTTGGTTCAACCATATGAAGGAAAAGAATCTGGAATACCAGGGGTTAAAAATGAAAGGCCAATCTATTTTTTATCACATAAACTTAGCAGGTCTCAGCGCAAATGGTCGACTATTGAGAAAGAAGCTTATGCTATTCATTATGCTCTTCAGAAACTTAACTATTATCTACATAACGCAAATTTCATCATTAGAACTGACCACATGCCTTTAAAATCTTTATTAGAAGCTCCAGTGCAGAACAGAAAAATACAGACATGGGCGTTGAATCTACAGGGATACAATACTAGAATAGAATACATACCAGGTAGGAACAACACATGTGCAGATTTATTGTCTAGAATTCCGTATCCACAGTCATCAGGAAACACGGAAGACGAAGGTGAACCGGAAATAGACGACCGAAACTGGCAAGTAAATATATTAGATTCTGCCATAATAAATAGAGAAGATTTTGAGAGTTTACCGTCGGATCAAGAGTCTGAACCTAGAGCAGAAGACCCACATTTAGCACAATTTAATATGAAAGAAGAACAAGAATTAGATCCAAAAGTTTTAGAAATAAAACAGAAATTAAAAGAAACGGATGAGAATAAGTATAAGAAGAATTATTTAGTGTTGCAAGATGATGACCAGTTATATTACATGAATGAAAGAAACGAACAGTTAAGGAAATATATTCCAAAACATTTGGAAGGTGAAGTTTTAAAGGCGTATCATGATGAGAATGGTCATCTCGGTCGTGATAAGTTAGTAAAAGCACTTACGAATAAATATTATTGGCCGAATTTATTCAAAACTGCTTGTAAATACGTCGATACCTGTGAAAAATGTAGATTAAGAAATATGAAAACAATCAAATGTCCCTTACAGGATACTGATATTCCACAATTTCCAATGCAGAAAGTGAGCTTAGATATATCAGGTCCTCACCCTAGAACACTATCGGGGAATGTATATCTAATTCATATGGTAGATATCTATAGTCTGTGGCCGGAAGTTTATGCAATCCCAGATAAGAGCGCAGATACTATCATTAATATTTTTTTACAGGAATTCATACCAAGATTTAGTTGCCCACAGATTGTACTCACGGATAATGGTAAAGAATTTGTGAATAAGAAATTTGAAAAGTTATTAAAAGATTTGAATATAAACCATATAAAGACCTCATACTATAGACCTTCTTCAAATGCTAAGAACGAAAGACAACATAGAACATTGTACGACATTATAGCAAAGATTGTCGATGAACATGAAAAAGATTGGGATCTATTCCTGGGACCTGCGCTTAGCGCTATACGCACAAATCAAAATGAGAGCACAGGGTTTTCACCATTTTATTTATTACACGGGAGAGAGCCAATACTACCTATCGACAATCTGTTAAAACCAAGACGTAAATATATGGGGGAAGATTTTCAAGAAGTCATTATACAAGAAATGCATAAAGCGCATGTAAGGTTAAAGAACAATATAATTAAAGCTAGAGAAAGACAGAAAAGGTACAGAAACGTGAATACAAAATTACAGGAATTCAAAGTAGGTGATAGAGTTTATTATAAGAAGCATAGAAGGAACTCTAAGTTTGATGCTCGTTGGGTTCCAGGTTATTACATTTTAGAAAAGTTAGGAAATGTATCATACAGTATAAAGAACCAGATCACGGGACATATAGCAAGGGCACACGTAGAGCACTTAAGAAGAGATAATGATGATAAGGGAAACAATAATTATAATAATTATTATTATTCAGACGCCGTATACTTAGATGAACAAGTCGTCAGAAGAGCTACAATACCCCCAGATTTTAGAAAAGATCCAGTACAAAGTCAATTAATAACAACTCCAGTTTATGATGATACTCAGGAACAGACAATACCGAAAACGCTAATAAAAGAAGAAAAAAATACGTATGAGGGTTATTATGATAGTGTAGAATCTATGGAAGAAGAGATAGATGCTCCATTTAAAAATACTAGACAAGCAGCGAAAAGGAGAATAGAGAGACAGAGAGAAAAAGAAGTGAAAAGACAGAGAAGAATTAGGGAAAATTCATCAAGCGACGAATATATACCCCTATTAGAAAGGTCGTTAAGAAACGATGATAAAAAAAATTAGATTGGATATAGAAAAGAAAAGATTGGCAGCTGCTAGTAATAGACATACAGATGAAGAAGAAATGGATGAAAATTCAGAATCCAATAGTAGTATGGAAGAAAGTAATACTTTACATGAGGAAGAAGATATTGATGTGGAGATAGCACTTATTCAAAGAAACTTGGAGTTACTGAAGAAATGGAAACATGGGAGATAAATTGATAGAAAATACTGCAGATAGCAAGATATAAAGTTGATGATTTAAAAAGGAAAGTGATATTTGATGATGTATATGACACATTTGTTATAGAAAAGGGTTCTATTGATACTTATAATGAGTTGTCTTGAGGAGTAGACATGACACTATATATTTAGGTAAATTCGAGTGTGGTATATTTTACTGTAATTTTATTGCCAATTGATTTTATGATTTGACTTCTTGAGTTTTCTTAAATAGATAAATAAGTTATTGTTAGTCCATAAAAGAGACTAACAATGGATAGGATGTATGTTATATTATTCTGAAATATGTTTTTCTTTGAATGAGTTGATGCCTTTATTTGATATGAGGGGAAAGATAAATGATGTGTAAAAACTTGGGGGGGGGGGGGGGGGGGTATGATGTCCTGTTGTGATTTTATTTCGCTTAACTCATAATTTAAGTGAATTGTCTTGTGCGTTGAATAAGAATTACCTTGTTTATAAATATGTTAGAAATTAGTTAAGTTAAGTTTAATTTACAAACAGTTATGGTTGTGTCCAGTATAAAAACAATACACGGGGCTTTATATAGAGCCCTTCGTTCAGAAAATAGTTAATAAACTACTGAGGTCTAGTAGAGAGACACATTCTCTTTGTGAATAATAGGTTCATGGGTATATTTTTTTAGCAAGTTTGCTGTGATAATCAGCATAGAGAGGTTGATGATATGGCTATGAAGTGTTGGAAACATATGCCGGGGTTACTACACAAATAAAATGGTTATGGGGAAGTGTCGTGTCCTCCTTTACAGTGTCGTCCCTGGAGTGAAGAGAGTCGACACTCACATTATAATATTTTTTTTCCCTCTCAATATTCTGGAGAATCCACCAGCTTCCGTCCAACACACTCCATCAGCCTATGGACACCTTTTCCTATCACTCTCTCACTGTCGTACTATGCCCCTCTCATACTTCCCAACGCAACATACTCAACAACTCTTGCTTCTAGAAATTAATAAAGATTAATTTATTAAAAGAAAAGTGTAACGTGTATGAGACGTGTATGCGAAGAAAATGTGTGACGTGTTATATAAAGTGTGTAGAATCGGACTCTCAGACCACAACCCAGTCAGCTAATCCCAGCAAGGATAGACCACAGCACGTTACGTCAGAACATGTACATCTCACCCAGTGCCGAAACCATCTTGCCGGATACTGCTTTGCCTCTGTAGACCTCTGGTAATCCAATTTCATGATCATCCGAAATAGACACCGGTGGTATTAACAGTTAATCATGGACCGGTTGCACCCTACACAATGTCCGTTCCTATCGTTCCTTAAAAAAAAAAACTGCACAAGTCCTTTGTAGTGTGTACACAGTCATTAATGTTAATTGTTAATGTGATTGATCCTCACTCGTGTCTATCTAGCCTCACGTATCATGTCTTGTGTTCTATTACACGAGATTATATCACACTAGGTAACTATTATAATTAATGTTCTCAGTTCGTTACTACTGTCTGATGCTGTGTGGTGCATCAGTAATCATCACTCTCTTTGGTGAATCAACTTTCTTCTAGCGTTAGTTACGTTCTGTATGCAACTTTATTGATTGTTGAACTGGTGTTCTTCCGAATGGGATTTGATTCTTTCCCAAAAACTTGTTGAGTTTCCTTGGATCTGGTAGGGAACCTAGGATAGAAACAACACATCTGGTGATAGTACTAGTCACCGATCCTTTCGGCTGAGTGTAAGCCTATCGCCTTGCTTAATGATCTTTAGCTAACTAGACTTAGTCATAGAGCAGATTAGCTACCCACCTAGAGCCGAATCAGGCTATGCTAAAGAAAGACCCATACAGAGTGCAAAACCCCAGCGGGCAAGTTCCCCGTCTCCCAATTATCCATCAGTACTCTATTCTTAACTAGCAGAGCTAATATCACTATTCTACTCTAACTAGTTTCCACTAACAGTGCTAATCATCACACTATAGTTTAACAAGGCCACAGTCAATATTAATTTGAACGAATATATTATAATAGGTTATACCTTACAGCACTGCAGTCTACACTAAATTACATCTAATGGTAGCCATACAGGCTCGTGTAAACTAAATCAAATATCTCCTGCACACGTTAGATGTTCTAACTGCTGCAGTGACAAGCATGTCTGCCTAAATCCACATTTTCAAGTTCCCCTAGTTGGTCCCAACTCGGGTTTATATGGCAAACTACCAAAGTTGGCCACGTGACGTTATCCTTTATGCCCCCACACAGGTGGCACATTGGCAGATCATCTCCTGTCAGGGATCCATCCCCCCTCTGGCTCCCTCAATGTTAGATTTGTCATCACTGGTTTAGACATCCAAAACAATCTAGAGAGTTACTGTCGAGTTCCAACAAAGAGTTTCGATACCAAGCTGCCAATCATGGTTTTCCAAACAAGCTTACATTGTGCACGTGACGTTGTTCATGTCCGGCAGGTGTTCCACTGTTTTCAATAACAAGCCCTCAAATTTCTGTCATGTGGTGACAGTCAAAACTTCCATTCCGTCTGATGTCCGGAACTATAGATGACAAACGGAACCATTCCATATCCTGAGCGGGCAATTATATGTGATTTTAACTGTTATGAACTGCCAACGCGTTGTATCCCTTCCTTCTCACTCACCACCAAATATGTATATGGGCTGACCCGATGTAACCCGTGCAGCTGTGTTTACTCTGTTAGTACGACTGTTGTGGCCTAGAAAATATACGCCAAGCAAACGTCGGTATTATTATCTGGTTAACTCATGGCGATCTCGTGACAGGAAGTTAAAAATAGGAGCTGCATTAAAGTCAGCATTGATTGAATATATATGGATTGGATGCCATATTATATACGTGAATAACGTTTAAAGATGCTGTGATAGTGAAACAAATATAAGAAGTTGGTTGATAGAGAATAGATAAAAAGGGGGCTGTGAATGGCAGTGCATAAGGTTGGGTATATGGGTTAGATAAACAAGGAGGCGTGTCATGGGATGTGAGGGGGCAAAATATAGGAGCTGTGATAAACAGCGTAATTAATTTAAAATGTTCATGGAATATGAACATTGTTTCATGGTTGAAGGTGAGATAAGTGAAATATAGACAAGGTTGTGGATGGCAATATAAATATTGAGTATATAAAAGAAAACTTGGATCAACTTAATTTATAATGAACAGAGATGTAATTTCATAAGATATATTTTTGAAAAACTTTCTATAAAAGTTTTTTCGTTTGCAAGAGAGGTAAATGTGATTGTTGTTGACTATTTCTTTATACTTTTCATAAATTGGGTGCGCACCCCTTCTTTACCCTTTTTTTCCTAACTACATCTTTTCTGTCTATCCTGTGTTGTGTGGAGAAAGAATGAGAAATTTCATAATGTCAAGTGTATACTAACGATTGTTACGAGCCATTCTTATGATATATAAATTTTGTAAAGAAACTTTGAAGAGCCAGAAACGAAGAAGAAATATAACTTCATAGTGGTTTGCTATGTGGCACGGGGATGAGGTACAATTAGAAGGAAATATTTACTTAAGATAGAGTTAGTTTGGGGCTTAGAGAAATTATGGGGGGAAGGAGAGAAGGTGTAGGATAAAGGGGTTAGGAGTTAAGACTTTTGAAGAAGAAAAGTCTTTTTAAAGAAAGGGAGGTGTAGCAGAATGAATACCATATCTGTTATTGGCTTAGGTGTGCAAGATTAGAGCACGCTTGAGCATCCTGATAGAACAGTAAGAAGGATGCTCAAGTCGTGACGTAGGTTGTTTTGGGTAGTTACCGCTAAAGCCGAGACAAGACAAGACAACATCATATTTAGTGGTCTCTGGATTTTTTATCGGCCATCATAAACCAATAAACCTGTTTTAAAATGAATACATCAGAACTTACTTGTTGATCCTCTGTACACGTATTGTTACAATGGCTCTAGTGCCGGTATGATACTGACAGCGTCACCCAGCGCCTCTATACAAATATGGCTCTAGCGCCGGTATGATACTGACAGCGTCACCTAGCGCCGACTGGTCTATACACATATGGCTCTATCGCCGGTATGATGCTGACAGCGTCACCCAGCGCCTCTATACAAATATGGCTCTAGCGCCGGTATGATACTGACAGCGCCGACTGGTCTATACAAATATGTCTCTAGTGCCGGTATGATACTGATAGCGTCACCCATCGCCTCTATACACATATGGCTCTATCACCGGTATGATACTGACAGCGTCACCCAGCGCCTCTATACAAATATGGCTCTCTCACCGGTATGATACTGACAGCGTCACCCAGCGCCTCTATACAAATATGGCTCTATCACCGGTATGATACTGACAGCGTCACCCAGCGCCTCTATACAAATATGGCTCTATCACCGGTATGATACTGACAGCGTCACCCAGCGCCTCTATACAAATATGGCTCTAGCGCCGGTATGATACTGACAGCGCCGACTGGTCTATACAAATATGGCTCTATCACCGGTATGATACTGACAGCGTCACCCAGCGCCTCTATACAAATATGGCTCTATCACCGGTATGATACTGACAGCGTCACCCAGCGCCTCTATACAAATATGGCTCTATCGCCGGTATGATACTGACAGCGTCACCCAGCGCCTCTATACACATATGGCTCTATCGCCGGTATGATACTGACAGCGTCACCCAGCGCCTCTATACAAATATGGCTCTATCGCCGGTATGATACTCACAGCGTCACCCAGCGCCTCTATACACATATGGCTCTATCGCCGGTATGATACTGACAGCGTCACCCAGCGCCTCTATACACATATGGCTCTATCGCCGGTATGATACTGACAGCGTCACCCAGCGCCTCTATACAAATATGGCTCTATCACCGGTATGATACTGACAGCGTCACCCAGCGCCTCTATACAAATATGGCTCTAGCGCCGGTATGATACTGACAGCGCCGACTGGTCTATACAAATATGGCTCTATCACCGGTATGATACTGACAGCGTCACCCAGCGCCTCTATACAAATATGGCTCTATCACCGGTATGATACTGACAGCGTCACCCAGCGCCTCTATACAAATATGGCTCTATCGCCGGTATGATACTGACAGCGTCACCCAGCGCCTCTATACACATATGGCTCTATCGCCGGTATGATACTGACAGCGTCACCCAGCGCCTCTATACAAATATGGCTCTATCGCCGGTATGATACTCACAGCGTCACCCAGCGCCTCTATACACATATGGCTCTATCGCCGGTATGATACTGACAGCGTCACCCAGCGCCTCTATACACATATGGCTCTATCGCCGGTATGATACTGACAGAGTCACCCATCGCCTCTATACAAATATGGCTCTAGTGCCGGTATGATACTGACAGCGTCACCCAGCGACTATATACAAATATGTCTCTATCGCAGGTATGATACTGACAGCGTCACCCAGCGCCTCTATACAAATATGGCTCTAGTGCCAGTATGATACTGACAGCGTCACCCAGCGACTATATACAAATATGTCTCTATCGCCGGTATGATACTGACAGCGTCACCCAGCGCCTCTATACAAATATGTCTCTATCGCCGGTATGATACTGACAGCGTCACCCAGCGCCTATATACACATATGGCTCTATCGCCGGTATGATACTGACAGCGTCACCCAGCGACTATATACAAATATGTCTCTATCGCCGGTATGATACTGACAGCGTCACCCAGCGCCTATATACACATATGGCTCTATCGCCGGTATGATACTGACAGCGTCACCCAGCGACTATATACAAATATGTCTCTATCGCCGGTATGATACTGACAGCGTCACCCAGCGCCTCTATACAAATATGTCTCTATCGCCGGTATGATACTGACAGCGTCACCCAGCGCCTATATACACATATGGCTCTATCGCCGGTATGATACTGACAGCGCCAACTGGTCTATACAAATATGGCTCTTTCGCCGGTATGATACTGACAACGTCACCCAGCGCCTCTATACAAATATGGCTCTAGCGCCGGTATGATACTGACAGCGCCGACTGGTCTATACAAATATGGCTCTATCACCGGTATGATACTGACAGCGTCACCCAGCGCCTCTATACAAATATGGCTCTATCACCGGTATGATACTGACAGCGTCACCCAGCGCCTCTATACAAATATGGCTCTATCGCCGGTATGATACTGACAGCGTCACCCAGCGCCTCTATACACATATGGCTCTATCGCCGGTATGATACTGACAGCGTCACCCCGCGCCTCTATACAAATATGGCTCTATCGCCGGTATGATACTCACAGCGTCACCCAGCGCCTCTATACACATATGGCTCTATCGCCGGTATGATACTGACAGCGTCACCCAGCGCCTCTATACACATATGGCTCTATCGCCGGTATGATACTGACAGAGTCACCCATCGCCTCTATACAAATATGTCTCTATCGCCGGTATGATACTGACAGCGTCACCCAGCGCCTATATACACATATGGCTCTATCGCCGGTATGATACTGACAGCGCCAACTGGTCTATACAAATATGGCTCTTTCGCCGGTATGATACTGACAACGTCACCCAGCGCCTCTATACAAATATGGCTCTATCGCCGGTGATACTGACAGCGCCGACTGGTCTATACAAATATGGCTCTATCGCCGGTGATACTGACAGCGCCGACTGGTCTATACACATATGGCTCTATCGCCGGTATGATACTGACAGCGTCATTCAGCGCCTATATACAAATATCGCTCTAGTGCCGGTATGATACTGACAGCGTCACCCAGCGCCTCTATACAAATATGGCTCTAGCGCCGGTATGATACTGACAGCGTCACCCAGCGCCTCTATACAAATATGGCTCTAGTGCCGGTATGATACTGACATCGCCGACTGGTCTATACACATATGGCTCTATCGCCGGTATGATACTGACAACGTCACCCAGCGCCTATATACAAATATGGCTCTAGCGCCGGTATGATACTGACAGCGCCGATTGATCTATACAAATATGGCTCTATCGCCGGTATGATACTGACAGCGTCACCCAGCGCCTCTATACAAATATGGCTCTAGTGCCGGTATGATACTGACAGCGTCACCCAGCGCCGACTGGCCTATACAAATATGGCTCTAGTGCCGGCATGATACTGACAGCGCCGATTGATCTATACAAATATGGCTCTAGTGCCGGTATGATACTGACAGCGTCACCCAGCGCCTATATACAAATATGGCTGTATCGCCGGTATGATACTGACAGCGTCACCCAGCGCCTATATACAAATATGGCTCTAGTGCCGGTATGATACTGACAGCGCCGACTGGTCTATACAAATATGGCTCTATCGCCGGTATAATACTGACAGCGTCACCCAGCGCCTATATACAAATATGGCTCTAGCGCCGGTATGATACTGACAGCGCCGATTGATCTATACAAATATGGCTCTATCGCCGGTATGATACTGACAGCGTCACCCAGCGCCTCTATACAAATATGGCTCTAGCGCCGGTATGATACTGACAGCGCCGACTGGTCTATACAAATATGTCTCTAGTGCCGGTATGATACTGACAGCGTCACCCAGCGCCTCTATACACATATGGCTCTATCGCCGGTATGATACTGACAGCGTCACCCAGCGCCTCTATACAAATATGTCTCTATCGCCGGTATGATACTGACAGCGTCACCCAACGCCTCTATACAAATATGGCTCTATCGCCGGTATGATACTGACAGCGTCACCCAGCGCCTCTATACACATATGGCTCTATCGCCGGTATGATACTGACAGCGCCGACTGGTCTATACAAATATGGCTCTTTCGCCGGTATGATACTGACAACGTCACCCAGCGCCTCTATACAAATATGGCTCTATCGCCGGTGATACTGTCAGCGCCGACTGGTCTATACAAATATGGCTCTAGCGCCAGATGACAAGTGCGCTTAAATCGTGTATAAGGGCCTCTACTCTACTTGCTATAAAGCTACTTGCTTTAGTAGCCTACTGCTATTCTGCCCAGATACAAAGATACATAACATATAACATAACATAACATATTAGCTACTCCCGTGGACAAAAGACAGGCTCCACAAAATCCAACCAATGTGGCGCCTGCCACGTAGACATGTGCTCATATTTACTGTCTCTCTGCCGATTCGTTGAATACTAGAGCACAAATAATGCAACTCTGCATTTTCCCCCTGATTTCGTGTATATGGTGGCATTGATTTTTAAATAAAGATAAAAATACTTTCTCGGTCAGATGAATAATTATGCAGATTTCACAAATAGGCTTATTAAATGTGTGATATTATACATTTATAGCGTGTTGTCTTTCGTGTAGCACGCTTAAACCTAGTAACTAATGTTATCTGATATCATATCTTTTTTTTTAAATGTCATTTTCACTAGCTATTTTGTCCCGCATGGCGCTTACTATTTCGTAAACAATTTCTGACTGAAAGGTATTTAACAGTCGGTTTACAGGAGTGGTAGAAACTTAGATTCTCGATCCGAAGTTCACGTACAGAATTAACAAGTCTTGAGTAAAGATGAAGCTGCTTGTTGTTGTAGCTTTGGCGTGCCTCACATTTGAAGCTGTGGTAGCTGAACCAGGTAAATCAGTGTTACATGTGTTTGAGTTGTGTTGCCTGGGCTTATCTTGCAACCATCGTCACTAAAAGTCGAGCTGTAAGGATATTAGAAATGTTAGTCTTGGTTCTGCTTAACATAGAATTTCGCTATTGCTTATGCTATACATGTTGTCTGATGGTATTTCGTTATCTTATCTTCGGGTTACCATCACAAATCGAGAGCTTTAAGTGATGCTGCACATACATTTCGTCTCTTATTCTATCCTGTCTCATCTTTATTTCATCACTACTGGCCCTTAGATTCTATCCTTAAAAAGTGCCTGGACAGTGGGGGATTGAACCACGCCCATTTGTCATATACAGCAAAGCCTAACCTCTATAGCACAGCGACTGTAAATACCATGAAAAAAATACATTCTATATTAATTTACTAGACTCAACCCAGATCTCACTTATCCGGGGAAATCTTTAATATCATCATGTATTTCGATACAGGGTTTATGAATTTAATTTATATAGCTTCTGATCATCGGTGGAACCTGGAAGAATTGGCGTCCGCAACTTATTCGAGAAAAGCCAGCTTAAAATCTTCTTGTGTGTTTTATCTGCTTCTTGATTTAGTTTCTTGATTGTATATTATTGTAACTGAGGCCTCTTTACTGAATAATGAATTTAATAATTCGTATCACTACACTTGGTACACATGCTCATCCCTCTTCTTCAAAGGCCTGCGAACAGTACTAATGGGAAATATTCTAGTAGCAATTTGATTAAACGTCCGCTTGGTTTTTATTTATGCTTTCAGTAACGTCTAGACCAGTGGTTCTCAACCGGTGGGGAACCCCCCCCCCCACCCCTCCGGGAGGATTTTAGGGTTTCTAGGGGGGGGGGGTGGTCGTAGTATTTTCCTGGGGTGAGGGAAGGATACTATCACACCTTACTAACGGGATAGAGGCACTCTGGGAATAAGATCAATCTTGGTCTACAGACCCCACCAGCCTTGGATTCCTGTCTCTCTCACTATCAGCCGCTGGACTATACCCCTTTCACCTCGCATCCAGAACAGATGACACAACTCTGGTATCTACAAATACTGACTAGAGGGTATAATGTACAAGATGAATGGCAACAATGAAAATGTTCATGAGAGAATCCTGGCAACCGCCAGGCCATAGAAGATATTGCAATCTGGATTAGTCTCAGGCCGTCTCACTCATCACTGTACACTGTGTACGATACCACAAGGTTAAAGAGGTGGACTGTCTCTGCCGAGGTGTAGACTCCACTGGACTGACTAACACGTCGATGTGGTGACTCCGAGTTGAGTTGGTACGGGATGACTTCGGACTAACATCCCTGTGGAAGTTCTGAAGACCTGTCACTAAAGATTCACTGATAAGGCCAGTGTTAAACAACGGTCCTAGGAAGCCACCATATAACAATGTCAAAGTTCTTGAAATAGATAGTGGTCTCTAATGGGATCAAGATGGGTATAACTGGGCCTATAAGCGCTGAAAGTTGGCACACGTCACGTGGACTCTTTCCCTCAAAGTCAATACTGGGAGCGGGTGACCTTTTAATGAATGTCACTAAGGTTCATAGTACGAAATAGGAGACTGTTCCCGGAACATCAGGCCATCCTGAAGTAAAGGGTAATGTAGTTCTCTACTCGTTGGGCCAGTGGGTCACAATGTCAACATGATCACAGTCACGAGGACACTATACTCCCCGTGAGCAGCCATCATAATACTTGGTGGACTGACTGAAGCTCATTTAACAGTTGAAACGGAGACTGGCCTGTGGTGTAGTGACTTCACGTCACGTAGGTAAGCCAGCCATTTTGCAGCCTTCACCAAGTCATCTTCCTCTGGTCCCGTCACTTAAGTCTCTCAGATTGTATAACCTGCCAAAGACAACACCATGTGTGAATATCGTGACTCAGACTTACCACCAGGGGTACACGTTACCTATGTGTACTCAGCATAGGCCGGTGTCGCCCTGCCCCAGCCGGCAGCCTCACAGACCATGATCAACTGCCGAAGATGAACTAGGTCTGGGTCCTGACAAGTGCTGGTTGAACCGTCCTCCTTCTCGAACCAGTCTAGGGTAGGGCTGTGTATCTGGTCAGGGTGTCTGCGAACTCATTCCGTCGTGAAACGACTTCTAATGACACAATACACCAGGTTTGTAGGTTAAAAGTACCTAGAAATATAATGGCCCTGAAGGAGGGCCGGTGGCAACCCAATTCTCCTCCCTCGGAGGTAGCCCCGTCTCCCTGGTTCTCTTTTATGATTACCCACTATACACTAGGTTTCCCGGAGCTCGATATTCGATCCAGGAAATTAATAGATTATACAGGGAAATCCCCCTGTAGCGGAAGTCCACATCCCGTTCCCTCCTCCCCTAGTCAGGGTCAGAGCATTTGGAACGGTGTTCAGCTGGCTGTGACCAGCTCTGTCGCATCCCCCAGTTCCTCCAGTGTCAACCTCTCGGGAACCCACTGTATATTAAGATGGAGTTCCGTTGAGGCGACTAATCACATAAAGAGTATGAGGAAAGCCCATAAAAGCCAGTGGTCGCCACACCAAAGAATTCGAACTTCGACACCCGCAATGTCCTTCGAATGACCTTCGACATGTCCGGCGACCATCGCATGGGTTTCGTCTAGTTCGGGCGAGTTCCCGGATACCCCACTCGACCTATGGTCTACAACGCCTTCGCCAACTTATAGTTGCGTCGACTACGTTGGAGTTCTAAAGCCGCTCAGGAGTGAACTCGGACTACTACCCCTATTGGGCTTGTCCTAATTTTCCCTAACTACTTGTAGCGGCGATAATACACGTTCACCAACTTGTACAACGGTAACCTTGCACAACAGGCCTACACTCCATCGTGTTCAACTGGCCTGCAGTGTTAAGTTAAAACACAAGCCCACACGTTCACCCCTGACTGACCTTCAGGCGCCGGGCGAGACAGGCGGTCGAACATCTTCGGGTAATCGCGGTATCGACACACATTATTTATCTAAATATGTTTAACGTACCTTAAGACAAACTGTGCATTCAGAATTGAGGAGCTCCCGGCCCAACACTGGACGTTATGTCCGTTTTCTTCACACACAAAAAAAACAAAAAACAGCAAGACAATGACATCCTCTTTCCCATTTACGAATTAACACAGTCGTCCAAACACAACTTCTCTCTAGCAAGGCCGGGTCTCAACTCAGCCTGTCTTTGTTCTGAGAAGGTTATTGCGCATGCGTTACTGGACCCGGTTGGGTTGAGCATCACTCACCCGAACAGTCTAGAAGCCAAGGGCCACCAATCGCCCTGGCGTGGGGTACATGAATACCTCGGTTGTATCCCTTAGACTAGGTCGGCTGTTCTAGGCTGACGGAAAAGGGGACCCGGACTTTTGGGAAGCTTGCAGGAACTCGGTAACCGGATTTTTGGGAGTTTTACCAGGTGAAATCTCAGCAATTCCATGACATAGTAGATTGGCTTCTTCAGCATCCCTAGAAATACATATTTACTCCCCAGGATCACAGGATATAGGGGATCAAGTAATACAGCGGCTGGAATGATGCCCGTGACGTATCTCGACCTAATCTCTACGTTAGTGATTGGTAACGTCATGGCCACAGCACTCTTCATAGCTGGCTGTATCTCGATGCTATCCCCAGTGAGTTGGTCTGGCCGCACTAGACTGGCGTCAATGACGGCTTCCCCGTCTAGGCCAGTGTCATAGAGACATTCAACCTGCTGGCCGTTGACTTCGATGAGATCGACCACACGTGGCCTCTCTTGATCCAGAGTCTCTTCGACGACCTTGACCTTTTCGGTGGCAACTGCCTTTGGAGCCACTAAGCACGACGCGAAGTGAGAGCTCTTAGCCTTCGATTTACAATCCCTCGTATTGTGAGAGGGGGACTTGCAAAACGAACACCACTTCTCACTCCACTTTCGTTTCGGTGGAGAGTTAGGTGGGCTCTTGCTCCCATCTTTAGCCTTCTCTGGACTCTTATCAGAGGATTTCTCATAAGGTTCTACCTTCTTGGCATAAGAGTTCTTCAGTTTCTTTTTGTCAGCCTTGTCCTGACTTTTACCTATGGAGGGACGGGTTTCCCCACCTTCCCATTGCACCTCGACGGATCGTTCTGCCAGCTTGGCTAATACCTCTAATCTTTTCGCCCCTTGTTCTCCCAAGAACTCCTTTAGTGGTTTCGACATATGCTTCCGCATCTGGTCGACGATCATCAGTTCTTCGAGACTGTCGTAATCGTGTGCGAACTGGGCTAAGTCCATCCATTTATGGAGGTAGGATCTAAGACGCTCGCCGTACGCAGCAAATAACTCACCCGGCTCTCGTTTCGCTGCTCGAAACACCTTGCGGTAAGTATGCGACGTCATCTCGAAACGTTTCAGTAGCGCGGCCTTCAGTTCGTCATAATTCTTCTCGTGTCCCGCCGGTAAACGCGAGTAGACCTCGTAAGCGGTTCCGCGCAACCCATGGGACAGTTTCAGACACCACTTGTCTCGATCGAGACCCATGGCGACAGACATAGCCTCGAATTTCTGTAAGAACTGATCTATCTTTTCCTTATCTTCCTCAAAAATCGGTAGAGGAAACTTCATGGCATGATAACCATGTCGACCTAAGGTAGGTGAACCAGGGAGTGATGACCCTCCTACTGCTCGTTCAGTATTCCTACTTGATTGTGCCCTGAGCTCAAGTTTCCGCATGCGGTATTCATGCTCTCGCTTTTGAGCCTCTTGTTCGGCTTTGAACTTCTTAGCGGCTTGCTCGGCTTCGAACTTCTTCGCAGCTTGTTCGGCTTTGAACTTCTTAGAGGCTTGTTCGGCTTCGAACTTCTTAGTGGCTTGTTCGGCTTTGAACTTCTTAGCGGCTTGTTCGGCTTCGAACTTCTTCAACTCCAAGGCCATCCTTCGATCCTCCGCTTCTTGCTGTCTTCTCTCTCTCTCTTTCTGACGGAAGTCTCTCTCAGGCCCTTGTATATACTCTGATAGGGCAGTGCCGGTCAGGCCCATTCCTTCGCCTGTTGCCCGCACTTCATCCACATTTAATTTGATGGATGCCATAATTAGAGAGTATATGTTAGTAGAGTGAGTGATAGGTAAATAATGCAATATATAGATATGCAATACACCAATCTAATCTATCCAATCTATATATGACGTAACAACACACAACAAGTCAATCTGTCTTTGTCAAAAGAAGAATCAGGACCAAAGACCTATATAGACCTGAATAGAGATACTAGGAATGAAGGGTCCTAACCATAATCACCAGAGCTGTCTCATCAATATCCCGGACGAGCCCCCAAATAATGTCGTAGTATTTTCCTGGTGTGAGGGAAGGATACTTTCACACTTTACTAACGGGATAGAGGCAATCTAGGAAGAAGATCAACCTCGGTCTACAGACCCCACCAGCCTTGGATTCCTGTCTCTCACTATCAACCGCTAGACTATACCTCTTTCACCTCGCATCCAGAACAGATGACACAACTCTTGTATCTACACATACTGACTAGAGGGTAAAATGTACAAGATGAATGGCAACAATGAAAATGTCCATGAGAGAATCCTGGCAGCCGCCAGGTAATAGAAGATATGGCAATCTGAATTAGTCTCAGGCCGTCTCACTCATCACTGTACACTGTGTACGATACCACAAGGTTAAAGAGGTCACTCATCTGCACACGTGGCGTAGACTGTCTCTGCCGAGGTGTAGACTCCATTGGACTGACTAACACGTCGATGTGGTGACTCCGAGTTGAGATGGTACGGGATGACTTCGGACTAACATCCCTGTGGAATTTCTGAAGACCTGTCACTAAAGATTCACTGATAAGGCCAGTGTTAAACAACGGTCCTAGGAAGCCACCATATAACAATGTCAAAGTTCTTGAAATAGATAGTGGTCTCTAATGGAGATCAAGATGGGTATAACTGGGCCTATAATGCGCTGAAAGTTGGCACACGTTCAAGTGGACTCTTTCTCTCAAAGTCCATACTGGGAGCGGGTGACCCTTTAATGAATGTCACTAAGGTTCATAGTACGAAATAGTAGACTGTTACCGGAACATCAGGCCATCCTGAAGTAAAGGGTAATGTAGTTGTTCTCTACTCGTTGGGCCAGTGGGTCACAATGCCAACATGATCACATACACGAGGACACTATACTCGCCCGTGAGCAGATATCATAATACTTAGTGGACTGACTGAAGCTCATTTAACAGTTGAGACGGAGACTGGCCTGTGGTGTAGTGACTTCGCGGCAGGTGGTGCGGTGTAGAAGCATCACTTCACGTCACGTAGGTAAGCCAGCCATTTTGCAGCCTTCACCAAGTCATCTTCCTCTGTTCCCGCCACTTAAGTCTCTCAGAAGGTAAAACCTGCCAAAGACAACACCATGTGTGAATATCGTGACTCAGACTTACCACCAGGGGGTACACGTTACCTATGTGTACTCAGCATAGGCCGGTGTCGCCCAGACAGCCTCAGTGACCAGGATCCACTGCCGAAGATGAACTGGGTCTGGGTCCTGACAAGTGCTGGCTGAACCGTCCTCCTTCTCGAACCAGTCTAGGGTAGGGCTGTGTATCTGGTCAGGGTGTCTGCGAACTCATTCCGTCCTGAAACGACTTCTAATGACACAATACACCAGGTTAGTAGGTTAAAAATACCTAGAGACATAATGGCCCTGAAGGAGGGCCGGTGGCAACCCAATTCTCCTCCCTCGGAGGTAGCCCCCTCTCCCTGGTTCTCTTTTATGATTACCCATTTACACTAGGTTTCCCGGAGCTCGAGATTCGATCCAGGAAATTAATAGATTATACAGGGAAATCCCCCTGTAGCGGAAGTCCACATCCCGTTCCCTCCTCCACTAGTCAGGGTCAGAGCATTTGGAACGGTGTTCAGCTGGCTGTGACCAGCTCTGTCGCATCCCCCCAGTTCTCCAGTGTCAACCTCTCGGGAACCCACTGTATATTAAGATGGAGTTCCGTTGAGGCGACTAATCACATAAAGAGTATGAGGAAAGCCCATAAAAGCCAGTGGTCGCCACACCAAAGAATTTGAACTTCGACGCCCGCAATGTCCTTCGAATGACCTTCGACATGTCCGGCGACCATCGCATGGGTTTCGTCTAGTTCGGGCGAGTTCCCGGATACCCCACTCGACCTATGTTCTACAACGCATTCGCCAACTTCCGGCAGCGTCGCCTACGTTGGAGTTCTAAAGCCGCTCAGGAATGAACTCGGACTACTACCCCTATTGAGCTTGTCCTAATTTTCCCTAACTACCTGTAGCGGCCATAACACGCGTTCACCCACTTTTACAATTGTAACGTACAAAACAGGCCTACACTCCATCGTGTTCAACTAGCCTGCAGTGTTGAGTTAAAACACAAGCCCATATGTTCACCCCTGACTGACCTTTGTTCGCCGGGCGGGACATACGGTCGAACAGCTTCGGGTTAACGCGGTATCGACACACATTATTTATCTAAATATGTTTAACGTACCTTAAGACAAACTGTGCATTCAGAATTGAGGGGCTCCCGTCCCATCACTGGACGTTATGTCCGTTTTCTTCAAAAAACAGCAAGACAATGGCATCCTCTTTCCCATTTACGAATTAACACAGTCGTCCAAACACAACTTCTCTCTAGCAAGGCCGGATCTCAACTGAGCCTGTCTTTATTCTGAGAAGGTTATTGCGCATGCGTTACCGGACCCGGTTGGGTTGAGCATCACTCATCCGAACAGTCTAGAAGCCAAGGGCCACCAATCGCCCTGGCGTGGGGTACATGAATACCTCGGTTGTATCCCTTAGACTAGGTCGGCTGTTCTAGGCTGACGGAAAAGGGGACCTGGACTTTTGGGAAGCTTGCAGGAACTCGGGAACCGGATTTTTGGGAGTTTTACCAGGTGAAATCTCAGCAGTTCCATGACAGGGGGGAATTGATATTATTTCAAGATCGTTTTAATACGAGAACCAGTTACTTGATATTGTTTTTCCTTTTAAATTTTAGGCTTCTGTACTTCTCGCCCTAATGAAATTCGTTTTATAACGTAAGTAGACCAGCAAATCACGTTTTATATAGATGTCTAGACTTGTTCTAGTACGTATTATTAAATTTAGCTGTAAGGGTGGGGGATTTATAGGGAGGACATTTGAAGTGGGGGGGGGGATGACGTTGTGAACATATGGTAAAGGGGGGCATGGGCCAAAAAAAGGTTGAGAACCACTGGTCTAGACCCTCTACTCACTCCCTTCTGAGCCAGTCTTTCCAGATGAAGATACTCCGTCTGTTCAGCCGCAGAGATTCCAGAGAACTTTCACTATATCATCTTTATCGTAAAGTAGCTCCCCTTCTAGAAGAGCAACGGCAACAGCTAATCTTGCAGGTAGTTCCTTATCCTGCAGACCTGCATGCCCTAGGCAGATAATCCATCATACAATAAACTCCGTCCTGTCGAACAATGCGAACCACTCCATCCAGAGCATGCCAGTTTCCACTTTCTGAAGCATACCTTGTTAGTCCGTTACAAACACATGTCTGCCCTACTGTCCTCCAATCGTCGGAAGGCTGTCTCAACTTCTATTCTCATGCTAGATATGGTAGTAACAAATGTCCACACTCCGTGTGTTTTAAGCAGTGTCTATTTGTCTTTGCATCAAAATCTCACCCACTCTTTTTACCTCTAACAACACACCCATTAATGTACATAATTACATCGTCAGTGTTTGAATTGTCTTCTATCAGCTGTTGCACGGACGCGTAATACCCACTGCACATTCTCAGCGCCGTACGCCCAATGTAAATATAAGACACATCTTGTCTGCAGCAGGATATAACAGTATCCAGGGACACAAAAAACATTTTTAACCCCTGAGCACACACAATCAAAACAATGAAAACAAAACCATATACATACCTTACTAGCGTCTCAGTCCATATAAACGAAATAATTAATGTAGGGGTGAAACACGTGAAAATAATGCGATATTATAATGAAAACTAAAACAATATTAATGAAATAAGTAAGAATAAAAATAAATCGCAACACAATTGCCTGACTTTTCGCTAGTCACTATCTTTGTCAAAAACAAAGCAAACACAGATATAAGAAAATTACTGTGAAATTACTACAATAAATGCAATAGAAATATTGTATTTACAAAGGAACAGGTGAAGGACGAATGTGTGACAGCCGTGGATAGCAATAATGAGATGAAGTGTATGTGTGAACTTGAGAATAATAGAACTAAACATGGCAGTTCGATGAAAACGTTAAAGATTAAACATTATTTGAATATGATATGACAACAAATATGTAAATAAATATATAAGAACAAGAGCCTCCATACGACAAGATCTGATTATTGAAGAAGGTTGGCTACTGAAGACCATAAAACAAAGAAAGTTGAAATATTTTAGTCACTTAAAACGTCGTGAAAGTTTGGAGGGACCAACAATGGATGGGTGTATGCTCGGGTCGATTTGTGAGCCGCTTACTACGCGTTCGAAATACAGCGGCGACCGATTTGATTGCAGACAGTGTCACGCTACGGTTTTAACGTGTTGGTATGGGAGCCAGTCTTTCAGAAAGCAATGGCAAACTACTGAACGTAAACTTGCCAAGACATCAATGACAGCAGTAAAATGCTGGTGTTGACAGCGATGTCTTGTAAAATAGGATATGCAAAAACAAAACAAAAAATAAAAAACAATAAAAGAATTTTTTACAAATATGCCCGGGAAGAGAGGAAGAGGAAGGCCAAAGAGACGATGGGTGCAGAATGTGGCAGATGATCTCCAGAAGGGTCTATCGGATGCGGGACATCTTGCTTATGACCGAGAAGTTTTCCCGAAGGTTGTTATGAGAGCGAGGTTATGCAAAGGACATGCTACTAAATGAATGAATGAATGAATGAATGAATGAATGACAAAAGAAGGAAGGGTGGCCAACGGTAATATGAGACATGCGAGCCTAAGGTAAACCTTTACATCCATAATATAATTGATTACCTTGAATGGACACACCTCATGGTGGAAATTAACTGATTCTCCATTTTCATTCAGAGAGAAGTGTCCGAGTAACATTACCTTAAAGCAGTGACACACACATCATAGGCCTCTTATGATCCGGGAAATTAAATGATTAGAAATACGTTGTAACAGTGCCGCGTGATATCCTCAGATGTTCCCTACATGTCCGAAGGAACTCTCCCAGTCAGTTTAGTGAGTCTCATTGGCGAAGTTGTCATCGCACTTCCAAGGATGTGTGTTCGATTTCTGCCTACGTCGATCTGTTCACTTGCAAAATTTTCTCGGAGACTTCCTGGGGGTCGTCGCTGGTGCTACGAAGTTCGTGCCTTGTGTGACGCTTTCCCCAAGCCGCACTGCGGAAAGAGATCGAGCCATACGGGATAAAACTAGGTCCAATGAAGTCGCTCCTCTTGATTTTTAAACCTTGGTTTCTTCTTCCAGTCTGGCCAATATACTTCATGTCGCATCTCTTGCAAATAATTGTATTTTTCAAGTTAAAGGTACCCTTAGGAAATATCACCAGCTGTGTCTGGATGAATTACTTGCATGTAAGACGCAATGTCTCATTACATTTGGATGTTCCCACAACAGAGACAACCCTAGGTATGTGACTCTGGTAAAGTGAGACCCTGGAAGTGGTCTTATATATCATACTCAAGGATTTCCTTTTTTGCCAATGTATCGTTTCCTTTGAGAGCAGTTTACATTTCTCCATGTGAACCTGCAGTTTTTTCGCAACTATCTTTTTCAACACCTTGCCATAACTATATTATGTATTGTGATCGTTTGTCTTAGGGAGTGGTGTGAGATAACGATGCACCCACTTTTAAGGTACAGTTGACGTTTTAATGCTATAATTGAAGCAATTCATCAGTTCTTACAGATCTGCATCGCCTAAATCCTTAATGTGGGCACATTTCTCACCAGCTCTGCCTAGTGCATTATCTTTTTGTTTTCTTCGTCTATTGATTTGATACCTTTCATATGCACAAAGTTCTCGTGTTATTTCATTGACTTTTTGTTCAGCAGGCTCGTACAACAACGGCATATCTGGTGTTCCTGTAATTGTGGTCAGTCTGCTTCACAGATATTTAAAGGAATGTCTCTCAATTTTTTTTTTTTTTTTGGGGGGGGGGGAGGGGGGGGGGGGTTTGTTTTTTGTAATCCCATAGCGGTTGACCATTCTCATTATATAACATGACATATCGGGGCGGGGGGAGGGGTATATCATTTCTACCCAATGCTGGGGTAGCGGGATCAACGCCTACACCGTCCAGTGGGTCTTAAATATTGACTTCTCGTTCTTGATCTGGGGACGTAAATTACAAGTACTTCAGAAGTCGGAGTAGGATCGCCTGGTGGTGAGGGACACTGGTAATAAAGAAAGCTAATCCACGCGCAAATTTTGTTTTTTCCATCTACACTAGTGGGTACATTCCTAGTGACCTATACTACAATCAATCTTTTTAACTCAGCCAAAGAAACCAAACACTTTAGAGTGCAAAGTGCATCGTACAATACGTCTTTTGAATCACACGACAATGCTGTTACCATGAATAACTATGAAAAGAATCAGAAACAAGATTAAACCAGAAATTAACGGATAACAGTGTGGAGTTGTGGATGGAAAGGGTACAACGAACGCTATATATATATATATATTATCAGGACACTATTAAAAAGAGCTATTGAAATGAAAACAGATTTGTAGCTATGCTTCAAAGACTATACACATGGAATTAACAATGTGAAACATGACGAAATAATGAAATTACTAAAGCAATTGAACACTGAACTGCGAATAATACAGAATGTATACAGGTAACAAACAGCAGCCATAAGAACACCAACCTTGTAGGAACATTTCAGTGTATACAGAATGGTGTCAGGCAAGGTTGTGTATTGTTTCTTTATTTGTTCTCATTGTATAATGAACATATGTTGAGATCTACAGAAAATATGTCAAGGATCCTAGTTTGTGGACATAATATAAATGTCTTATGTTATGCTCATGGCGTCGTTTTGATAGCAACAAGTCAGAAGGATCTACAGGAAATGATATATACAGTGGTTGTAGAAAGTGAACAATGAGCCTTAGTTTAAATAATAGAAAGACATAAGTCATGGTGATATCAAAGAAACAGATTGTGCCTAAATGTGCAATTAAAGTAAAGGATAACTCATTGATAACATCAGATGAAAGATGCACGACTGAGATAAAGAACAGAATAGGACAAGCAAAAACGGCATTCTATCAAATGAAGAACATTTTGTGCAATAAGTCATTGTTACTGAAAGTTAGAAAAAAAGAGTTCTGGTATGTTAGACAGAACCAGTTTTAACATACGACTGCGAATCCTGGACAATTAATAAACAGGCAAAACTATCACTGAAGACCTTGGAGATATGGTTTGATAGAGGTATGCTGAAAACTAATTGGACAGCTAAAATTAGCAATCTGGACGTTTTAAGGGAAGCTGAGTCGCAGAGATAACTTCTCACAAACATCAGAAAGAGGTAGTTATCGAATTTTTGCCACGTTACGAAAAGTCAAAAACTGGAACATGTTGTGACAACCGGAAAGATTTGCGGAAAGAGAGACAGAGGAAGACAACATGAGAAGATTCTTGACAGTCTTATGTCATGGCACGGAAGGAAGTCAACACACGAATTGATCCATGACTTCGGAGATAGTAATTTGGGGAGAGGCATGATCGCCCACGGCAGCCGGCAAGGCACGGGATGATGATGAATCCCCACGCAGCCGGATCTGTGACGAAGGGGTTATGAGTGTGGTTCTTAGTCTCACATGTCGCGTTCGAAACACGGCTGCGGGCGATTTGGATGCGGACCGCCTTGCGTGGGTTTCCCTAGAATGGTATGAGCGTCGGTCGTTCAGACAGCAATGGTAAACTGCTGGACGTAAACTTGCCAGGAATCACATACAGTCAAAAACTGCTGGAGTTGACTGCTACGTCCTGTAAACGATATGCAATTAATTAACTAAAAATCCACACGCAAATATAAGTCCAATGCGATAGAAGTGGTAGTCCGATGTGAAGTACGCTCAAGCTCAAAGCCAGCGAGGGAGCGCGCAACAACAACAACAACAACAACAACAACAACAACAACAACAACAACAACAACAACAACAACAACAACAGCAGCAACAACAACACCAACAACAACAACAACAACAACAACAACAACAACAACAACAACAACAACAACAACAACAACAACAACAACAACAACAAAATCTGTGTGGCTTCCATAATTTGCCAATTATACTATCACCTTCTTGAAACTCCGAAATAACTTTGTGTATTCATTTCTCCTTGACTGTCAATGCTCGGTCCTTAATTTACCAGACATATATGTTTGTATAGGTAAGTACTCTTTTATACTCCTTGATGCGTATTGGTATATGATCCGAACCCAATAGTTTCATAGTAACAGCGGCACTCGATTGGAGACGTGAATAATTTCGTAGTGATGAAGACGAAGAAGAAGAAGAAGAAGAAGAAGAAGAAGAAGAAGAAGAAGAAGAAGAAGAAGAAGAAGAAGATCATAGATTCTTTTCTTGACCATGTTTATGAAGGAGACAGATCACAATGACAGGAACACCGGAGATACAGTTGTCAAAGAGCTCGCTCGAACAATCCGGACGCCTTTATCTCCCGTGACATTCCATAGTACATATTTTAGTCTGAGTGGACCTGGCAGACGGGGTTTATTTAAAATAAAAATTTCCGTCTCGACGGGGTTGGAACACACATCCATCTCGTGGGCAGGCAAGCTCGCTAGCCACTTCGTTACGTAGGCTCCTTGACTAACATAAGACAGCCTGACAATAATTTCCAGCAGTTGATCAATGGGGAAAAATACTGCTGTACAGAAAAATAGTCCTCCTCCTCATCCTCCGCCTCCTCCTCTTCCTCCTCGAATATATTTCCTACTAAACATAACATTTCTATTCGTTTCCGCAGTTTTCCCGGCGTGCCCACTCGTCGGCTGCTTCAACCACTGTGGGCCGTTGGGCAATGTTCGAAACGAAAATGGATGCCTGACATGCGAATGTTGTCCTGCATATGTTTGCCACAAGCTCGCATGTGAACACGAGAGGGACGAACGCGGGTGCCGCTACTGCAAGTGTAAGGAGTAATCCTGATACCGGGGACAACCGCTTCCTATACATGAGCTGACCAAGAACTCTCGTGTGAAACAGTGCAAGACTGTCGTTTGCTATGTCAGTAATTTCTTTTGTAATCATCGTTCATGTAAATCTTTCATATTATGAAAACTACTTACTTGCAATTGTTATTTTAGACCTCTAAAGAAAAGACATTTTGAATTCATGATCTCATAATTGTGTGACCAGTAGTTATGCGTGAAATCTCTCCAATTTGCTCTTATCCAGCAACAGATTTTGCCATTGGATTGACTGTGTCTCCTAGATTCTATTTACACCACAGTGCGTCTTCGAGGTGAATATTCGCTGCTTTAGGTCTCCAACAATTGCTACACTGGGTTTTCGTTGAATATTCTGCTAAGTAATTTCATGAGCATATCTTGAATGTGTCTATTTATTTATATCTGGCTCTTTTGCCCTCAACTTTTCCTTTTGTGGTTTTATGTAGACTTTTACGCTCCTTGATATGACCAAATTATCTTGTCTTTCTCATCTTAATTAGTTTCAGCATCGTGGGTTTTATGTTGAGCTGTTTTAATTTTCCTTATTTGATTCATTTTTGCGTAAGACATTCGCCTAAGTCTTCACAAGATCCACATTCGACAAGCCTCAGTTGTATGATCCATCTTTTGTATTCACGTTCCTTGTTGCCACTCCATGGAGTAATATTGAATATAAATCACAGAAAATCAGAAATATACTGGTCATCCGATGTTTGTTTATGTTTTTTCTTCAAGGTACCCTAGCCTCCCATTACAAGGATGGATATTTCATTTATACCTAATATCTTTCATGTATTTGTTTTCTTTTGTGTCATTTCAAATGTCACGCGTGTGCTCTCCGATCCAAGATACGCTTTTCTGTGGCGTTTAACTTTGTTTCAATAAATGTCTGCACTATAAATAACTTTATTAGTGTTGGATGTGTTGTATTTGTTGCAATGGCGAATGTTGATGTTGTGATGTACCTATACCGGTGACTGTAGTTGGTGTGATGATATATGTTATTGGTGTTTTGGTGAATGTAATTCGTCGTGGACATCTGTTGTTAGTGTGGAGATAACTGTAGTTGGTGTGGCGATAACTGCAGTTGGTGTGGTGATAACTGTAGTCGTGATGGTGATAACTGTAGTTGGTGTTGTGATAACTGTGATTGGTGTAGCGGTGACTAGTTGGTGTGGTGATAACTGTAGTTGGTGTGGTAATAACTGTAGTTGGTGTGGTGATAACTGTAGTTGGTGTGGTGATAGCTATGGTTGATATTGCAGGGACTAGTTGGTGTGGTGATAACTATGATTGATGTGGCGGTGACTAGTTGGTGTGGTGATAACTGTAGTTGGTGTGGTGATAGCTATGGTTGATATTGCAGGGACTAGTTGGTGTGGTGATAACTATGATTGATGTGGCGGTGACTAGTTGGTGTGGTGATAACTGTAGTTGGTGTGGTGATAGCTATGGTTGATATTGCAGGGACTAGTTGGTGTGGTGATAACTATGATTGATGTGGCGGTGACTAGTTGGTGTGGTGATAACTGTAGTTGGTGTGGTGATAACTGTAGTTGATATTGCGGTGACTAGTTGGTGTGGTGATAACTGTGATTGGTGTGGTGATAACTGTGATTGGTGTGGTGATAACTGTAGTTGGTGTGGTAATAACTGTGATTGGTGTGGCGGTGACTAGTTGGTGTGGTGATAACTGTAGTTGGTGTGGTGATAACTGTAGTTGGTGTAGTGATAACTATAGTTGATATTGCGGTGACTAGTTGGTGTGGTGATAACTATAGTTGATATTGTGGGACTAGTTGGTGTGGTGATAACTGTGATTGGTGTGGCGGTAGTGTAGGTGGTGTGGTGATAACTGTAGTTGGTGTGGTGATAACTGTAGTTGGTGTGGCGATAGTGTAATTGGTGTAGTGATAACTGTAGTTGGTGTGGAGGTGATTAGTTGGTGTGGTGATAGCTGTGGTTTGTGTGGTGGTGACTAGGTGGTGTGGTGATAACTGTTGTTAGTGTGGTGGTGACTGTAGTTGGTGTGGTGATAACTGTAGTTGGTGTGGTGATAACTGTAGTTGGTGTGGCGATAGTGTAATTGGTGTAGTGATAACTGTAGTTGGTGTGGAGGTGATTAGTTGGTGTGGTGATAACTGTGGTTGGTGTGGTGGTGACTAGGTGGTGTGGTGATAACTGTAGTTGGTGTGGCGGTAGTGTAGTTGGTGTGGTGATAACTACAGTTTGTGTATCAGTGACTAGTTGGTGTGGTGATAACTGTTGTTGGTGTGATGGTGACTGTAGTTGGTGTGGTGATAACTGTAGTTGGTGTGGCGGTGGTGTAGTTGGTGTGGTGATAACTGTAGTTGGTGTGGTGATAACTGTAGTTGGTGTGGTGATAACTGTAGTTGGTGTGTGCGGGTGGTGTAGTTGGTGTGGTGATAACTGTAGTTGGTGTGGTGATAACTGTAGTTGGTGTGGTGATAACTGTAGTTGGTGTGGCGGTGGTGTAGTTGGTGTAGTGATAACTGTAGTTGGTGTGGTGATAACTGTAGTTGGTGTAGTGATAACTGTAGTTGGTGTGGCGGTGACTAGAGGGTGTGGTGATAACTGTTGTTGGTGTGGCGGTGACTAGTTGGTGTGGTGATAACTGTTGTTGGTGTGGCGGTGACTAGTTGGTGTGGTGATAACTGTGGTTGGTGTGGCGGTGACTAGTTGGTGTGGTGATAACTGTTGTTGGTGTGGCGGTGACTAGTTGGTGTGGTGATAACTGTAGTTGGTGTGGTGATAACTGTAGTTGGTGTAGCGATAGTGTAATTGGTGTAGTGATAACTGTAGTTGGTGTGGAGGGGATTAGTTGGTGTGGTGATAGCTGTGGTTTGTGTGGTGGTGACTAGGTGGTGTGGTGATAACTGTTGTTAGTGTGGTGGTGACTGTAGTTGGTGTGGTGATAACTGTAGTTGGTGTGGTGATAACTGTATTTGGTGTGGCGATAGTGTAATTGGTGTAGTGATAACTGTAGTTGGTGTGGAGGTGATTAGTTGGTGTGGTGATAACTGTGGTTGGTGTGGTGGTGACTAGGTGGTGTGGTGATAACTGTAGTTGGTGTGGCGGTAGTGTAGTTGGTGTGGTGATAACTACAGTTTGTGTATCAGTGACTAGTTGGTGTGGTGATAACTGTTGTTGGTGTGGTGGTGACTGTAGTTGGTGTGGTGATAACTGTAGTTGGTGTGGCGGTGGTGTAGTTGGTGTGGTGATAACTGTAGTTGGTGTGGTGATAACTGTAGTTGGTGTGGTGATAACTGTAGTTGGTGTGGCGGTGGTGTAGTTGGTGTGGTGATAACTGTAGTTGGTGTGGTGATAACTGTAGTTGGTGTGGTGATAACTGTAATTGGTGTGGCGGTGGTGTAGTTGGTGTGGTGATAACTGTAGTTGGTGTGGTGATAACAGTAGTTGGTGTAGTGATAACTGTAGTTGGTGTGGCGGTGACTAGTTGGTGTGGTGATAACTGTTGCTGGTGTGGCGGTGACTAGTTGATGTGGTGATAACTGTTGTTGGTGTGGCGGTGACTAGTTGGTGTGGTGATAACTGTGGTTGGTGTGGAAATTACTAGTTAGTGTGGTGATAACTGTTGTTGGTGTGGAAATTACTAGTTGGTGTGGTGATAACTGTTGTTGGTGTGGAAATTACTAGTTGGTGTGGTGATAACTGTGGTTGGTGTGGCGGTGACTAATTGATGTGGTGATAACTGTGGTTGGTGTGGTGATAGCTAAGGTTGATATTTGCAGGGACAAGTTGGTTGTGGTGATAACTATGATTGATGTGGCGGTGACTAGTTGGTGTGGTGATAAATGTAGTTGGTGTGGTGATTAGCTATGTTGATATTGCAGGGACTAGTTGGTGTGGTGATAACTATGATTGATGTGGCGGTGACTAGTTGGTGTGGTGATTAACTGTAATTGGTGTGGTGATAGCTATGGTTGATATTGCAGGGACTAGTTGGTGTGGTGATAACTATGATTGATGTGGCGGGTGACTAGTTGGTGTGGTGATAACTGTAGTTGGTGTGGTGATAACTGTAGTTGGTGTGGTGATAACTGTAGTTGATATTGCGGTGACTAGTTGGTGTGGTGATAACTGTGATTGGTGTGGTGATAAATGTAGTTGGTGTGGTGATAACTGTGATTGGTGTGGTGATAACTGTGATTGGTGTGGTGATAACTGTAGTTGGTGTGGTAATAACTGTGATTGGTGTGGCGGTGACTAGTTGGTGTGGTGATAACTGTAGTTGGTGTGGTGATAACTGTAGTTGGTGTAGTGATAACTATAGTTGATATTGCGGTGACTAGTTGGTGTGGTGATAACTATAGTTGATATTGTGGGACTAGTTGGTGTGGTGATAACTGTGATTGGTGTGGCGGTAGTGTAGGTGGTGTGGTGATAACTGTAGTTGGTGTGGTGATAACTGTAGTTGGTGTGGTGATAACTGTAGTTGGTGTGGCGATAGTGTAATTGGTGTAGTGATAACTGTAGTTGGTGTGGAGGTGATTAGTTGGTGTGGTGATAGCTGTGGTTTGTGTGGTGGTGACTAGGTGGTGTGGTGATAAACTGTGTTAGTGTGGTGGTGACTGTAGTTGGTGTGGTGATAACTGTAGTTGGTGTGGTGATAACTGTAGTTGGTGTGGCGATAGTGTAATTGGTGTAGTGATAACTGTAGTTGGTGTGGAGGTGATTAGTTGGTGTGGTGATAACTGTGGTTGGTGTGGTGGTGACTAGGTGGTGTGGTGATAACTGTAGTTGGTGTGGCGGTAGTGTAGTTGGTGTGGTGATAACTACAGTTTGTGTATCAGTGACTAGTTGGTGTGGTGATAACTGTTGTTGGTGTGATGGTGACTGTAGTTGGTGTGGTGATAACTGTAGTTGGTGTGTAGCGGTGGTGTAGTTGGTGTGGTGATAACTGTAGTTGGTGTGGTGATAACTGTAGTTGGTGTGGTGATAACTGTAGTTGGTGTGGCGGTGGTGTAGTTGGTGTGGTGATAACTGTAGTTGGTGTGGTGATAACTGTAGTTGGTGTGGTGATAACTGTAGTTGGTGTGGCGGTGGTGTAGTTGGTGTGGTGATAACTGTAGTTGGTGTGGTGATAACTGTAGTTGGTGTAGTGATAACTGTAGTTGGTGTGGCGGTGACTAGATGGTGTGGTGATAACTGTTGTGGTGGGCGGTGACTAGTTGGGTGGTGATAACTATGTTGGTGTGGCGGTGATAGGGTGTGGTGATAACTGTGGTTGGTGTGGCGGTGACTAGTTGGTGTGGTGATAACTGTTGTTTTTGTGGCGGGGATAGTTGGTTGTGGTGATAACTGTTGTTGGTGTGGCGGGAATAGTTGGTTGGTGATAACTGTGGTGGGTGTGGAAATTACTAGTTGGTGTGGTGATAACTGTTGTTGGTGTGGAAATTACGTTGGTGTGGTGATAACTGTGGTGGTGTGGGAAATTACTAGTGGTGTGTGATAACTGTTGTTGTTGTGGCGGGTGATAATTGGTGTGGTGATAACTGTGGATGGTGTGTGGAAATTAATAGTTGGTGTGTGTTGATAACTGTGGATGGTGTGGAAATTACTAATTGGTTGTGTGATAACTGTTTTTGGTGTGGAAATTACTAGTTGGTGTGGTGATAACTGTGGTTGGTGTGGCGGTGGCTAGTTGGTGTGGTGAGAACTGTAGTTGGTGTGGCGGTGACTAGTTGGTTGGTGATAACTATTGTTAATGTGGCGGTGACTGTGGCCAGTGTAGTGATAACTGTTGTTGGTGTCACTGGCCGCTAGCGTATTTCAACTGTAATATAGGGTGTACTTTTAATGACTGTGAGGTGTTTGAAAATATTGCCGTTCCGTGTTTTGTATTCACCCTCTGTGAACTCATATAACATAAACGGTAAATACCAAACTTGGAACGGCAAAATTCAAAATCCCCAGTCATTAAAAATACACACTTTATACGAAAAAGCCTACCCAAGAGTATTCGACAGTCTGTAAACTGATAAGCGGCCATGGGATGATCGTGGCCTTAGCAACTTCCCAAATCTGCAATTAGTGGCCTTAAGCAACTTCCCGTATCTGCAAGGGACTTATATACAGTAGTTTTTCCCCTGCAAATCCATAATTTGATATGTGAACAACGTGAATGCGACCATATTAAAAAATCTTTGAAAGTTATAACGTGACACTCTTACGACCATTTACTGACATCCCAATTTTTGCTGGATGAGTATAAACCTACTTTTGTGTGACACTGAATTTGTTAAATGGAGGCTCGTTATAAAAATGGTGGTGTGGATAAAATGATAGGGACAATATTTCATGCATGTGGCAGCCATATCCCAAGGGATAGACTAGGATCTTAATAGTTTCCATCTTTTTATCTGTTTATGAATGGCTTCACGAATCCCGCTTGTCTACGGCGGTGGCCAAAAACGGAACAGTCTTGACTGACGGCTAAATAATGAGTGAAGAAGGTAATTTTACTAAAGGGAATGTCACCCATAGTACACAAAAGACTAAATTCGGAGTTGAACAAGGCGGTGAATCTAATAGATCATGGGCTTCTAAAGCAAACACAGAGTGGGCAACATCGGGGCATGTTCGGGACAAATAGGAACATGGCTGGCTTTTTGGAAGTTTTTTTGAACCACCAGTAGTTTCCAAAAAAAAAAGCAATGGAATACAGCAAACAGAAACAACGATACGGGTAATTCTGGCCCATGAAGATAAACCTGTTGTAAATAGTTTATGGAAGAGACACTCCAATAGTGAAAAAGGGCAGGAATATGACTTTAAATACCCAAAAATAATCGTATTTGGGCACTTTAAATCCTAATGTTTTCACGAAGCGCCTCTACACGAGAGAAAATCTGGAATGGGGGTTCCCAGAAAAATTTTTTTTTAAAATTTTTAAAACAAAACCAAAAAAAGACGGTATTGACATTCTGGAATCTTTTAAAATAATGGGGAAAAAAAAGCGGGGTTTCCCAAAAATGGTCTTCCCCTTTAACTCACCTGATTTGGAGAATTTTCCAATCCGAAATTTTGTGGAATTTTTCCGTCTTTAGATTAACTCCAAAATTGGTTTGGCTTAAAAGGGTTTTAAAAAAACTCAAGAAATTAAATGGAACAATCCCAAAGCCTTTTATTTCAGGCCGGAAATTTTTACAAGGGATTTTAATTTAGTTTGGCCCGGGGAATTTTCCCAAAATTGAAAGAAACTTCCTGGACTTTCCCGCCCCCCCAAACAGCGTTAGACCATAGCAGTGACTATTGTAACAAATTTAATTAATATCTTGCACATTTTTTGTGACAGCATGTACTTCATTTTTCAATTGGTACTAAATATAAGGGCGTTCATTTGAAATCCGTTCGTGCCACATCGCGCGTTATTGCGTACGTTGAACATGATCATGTACTTGCTTGCTTGTGTTCGCTGGCTGTGAACTCCAGGGGAAATTTTTCTGTATATGTATATACTCCGTTGTTCAACTCAATGTGTGTCATACGGACCCGAGGTTTGGTAAATATCCGTTGTCCATGTCTGGATTATTGGCGTGCACACTGGTGGTTCCTCGCCATACAGGCAGATACTCTCCGACTTCGGAGGAATCATCGATCCTACTAATGTTAGCCAGGTCCCTTTAGCGTGGACGTGTCAGCAAGTCTTGGCCAGTATAGATCACGGCCCTGGTGCCTTGGAAACATCTCTGCGTCCCACATGATCATGTCATAGTCATGTGATAAGTAAAGCCCGATAAATAAAAGAGCACATGCTTATCGTCCCATGATGCATAGGTTCTGTTTCTGACCGTTGAAAAAATGGCCGGGTTGATCCGAAATTCGTCCAAAGAAGCTCAAAGAGCGGTGATTCAGTTTCTTTCATTTGAAGGATGTCGACCAGTAGACATTAATCGAAGAATGCAGGCAGCGTACGGTAACAAATGTGTGTCGAAAACAACAGTGACAGACTGGGCACGAATGTTTCGGAAAGGACGTCAGTTCACGACATATCTTTGACGGCAGGGTCAAGCGCATGTTGTTGCAACAGAAAAAAAAACATCGCCAAAACTGATACCAGCAGTACAGATGAATCGTTGTCGAAGCATACATTCGCTAGCGAAATAATTTGATGTGTCAATTTGGACTATTCAAAAGATCGGTTGTAAGAAAGCGCAATATCGGAAGGTGTGTTCACGGTGGGTACCACGGATTTTGATCGAACACCATAAAGAGGAACACATGGGACGGTGTTTGAACCACTTGCTGTGTTACAGAGTGGAGGGTGATGCATTTCTCTTCCGCATAGTGGCAAGCGATGAATCATTGTGTCACCACTTTGAGCCGAGCAGCAAAAGAGAGAGTATGCAATGGAAGCATACTGGATCACCAAAAGCCAAAAAATTCAAGTTACAGGTTTCCGCTGGTAAGGTTATGCTGAGGGCATTTTTTTTTATCATGAAGGGCTATTGTTGACCGACTTTAAAGAATCTGGTGTCAACATCAACTCTACCCACTACTTGCAAACACTAGATAAGCTTCAAAAGATCCATCAAGAATAAACGACCCGGCATGCTTTCTCGCGGTGTGATATTGCTGCACGATAATGCTCGTCTGCATGTCGCAAATATTGTGCAGGAAACATTAGCAAGGAAGAAGTAATAAATTCTGCAACATCCAGTCTATAGTCATGATTTGTCACCATGTGATTTTCATTTGTTCGGACCTCAAAACAAAAAAAAAAGCTCTCAACGATTTCACACGGATGCAGACGTAATGAACGCGGTAAACACTTGGTTCAGTGAACAACCACAATCCTTTCTTGCTGACGGTATTCGCTGCATACCTAAGCAATAGGATGCTTGCCTGAATGCCTACGGCGTCTTCTTCTGACCAACCCATGGTGCATAATTCATTCAAAATGAATGCTTTGTTTAATTCTACCACACCCGTTAATGTTTCTTTCATGCTTTTGTAATAAAGCCATTGGAACGGGTTTCAAATGAACGTCCCTAATACAAAGTGTAGGGAGACTTTTTTTCATATCCTTTACATGACATCGCTGTCAACACCAGCATCTTTCAGCTGTATGTTGATTTCTTGGCAAGATTACGCTCAGTAGTTTGCCATTGCTTTCTGAGCGGCCGGCTCACATACCCTGTAAGTTACCGATGCTTGCTTGCTTGTGTTCGTTGGCTTGAGCTCCAACGTGAAGTCCTGTATGTCGGATGAAGGCATCCTGTTGTCCAACATCAGTGTGATGTCGTACAGGACCTGAGGTTTGCGTGAGTATCCGTTGTCCCATGTCTGGCTTATTGGTGTGCAGACTGGTGGTTCCTCGCCGTACAGGCAGACACTCTCCGACTTCGGAGGAATCGGAGATCCTACTGACTTTAGCCAGGACCCCGAAGGGACCTGTTGCCCAGGACGCTCGACAAGGACGCGTCAGTAGGTCTTGGCCAGTATATAACCCGGCCCTGGTGCCTCGGAAACACCTCTGCGTCCCGATGCGATTCGAATCCTTGATGATTCTCACCGTCATCACGTTACCCACGAGAGTATACGAGATTACGGAGAAAAGTCATAACCTCTAAGCCACGAAGCCGGCATGTAGTGAGACTACACACCACGAAATTCTTCATTATGCGGTATCTATTTTCGGGGGAGATATGGTATCACAGTGGCTAGAACACTTGCTTTTCGTCCCGGAAGAAATGTGGTCGAATCCCCACCCAAAAAAAAAAAAAAAAAGGGGGCCCGGGGAAAAAAAATTTTT
>JACEFZ010003535.1:0-38017 GCA_014155875.1 Cepaea nemoralis
GGGACCCCTTTTGTTTTTTTAGGCTTTTTAAATCCTGAAAGATTGGGGCCCTTAAAACAACCCCCGACTTCACTACCCAAGAGTTCGGGCGGCGCGTGAACCCTTGGATACCTTTGGGTTTTTAAAAAATTTCCCCAGATCAACGCTGCGATGGAACCGGGGGCCTTCTAAGTCTCAGGCTGACACGGCAACCTCTCAACCACTGCTCCCCTTTATCCTATTTACCGTTAGTTTTTCTTCCAATTTTCTTAAGTCATTTGACTGTCATTAAAATACGGAACTATTTCCTTCTAAACGATCCACGAAAGAGGTACCTTCATCCGCTTACATTCTTGACAACACTTTACAAACATCATTGATCTGTTGGCTTCCTACTTAAACCCAAATCTCGCTCAAACAAACAAAGAAATGGAAGCTTCTAGAAAGGACGCCGACAAGTGCGTGGTAGGAAGCTGACAGCCAAAGAAGCAAGAGGTCTTAGGGATTACTGGCGCTGCTAACGTATTCACCGGCACCCATACATCACTGCCGAGACAAATCGACATCTCATAACGGGCAATTAGGACTCAGTATAAAATCCTGCCATATTTCGAAAGATGTGAGTAATGTGAGATTACGATCCGGCGGTCAACCTTATGCAAGAAAGCAAATTGCTACAGGGACCTGTAATACCTACGACTATGAACAATTGTTGCACAAACGGTGACGGCTCAGTCTCAACAAAATGCTGGGATTATAATGGTGATCAAACATGTGCCTGTCTCCATAGAAAAAAAAAAAAAGATGCTTGTAAAATAATACACAAAGAAATTAATCGTGGTAAAATAGTACACAAAGAAATTAATCATTGTAAACTAGTACACAAGAAAATTAATCGTTGTTAAATAGCACATGAAGAAATTCTTCGTTGTATATTAATACAATATTGCTAGTATTTTTGTTGTGTGCATGTTTTCTCTCTCGTTCTATTTGAACTCAAGTGTAGTCCATACTCCTGCTACTACTTCTAGTTCACTGGACTGAATCTTACGTGTGGAGTAGCTTTCCCTATTATTAGTGTCCCTCACCATCAGGTGAAGCCACTTCGACTTCAGAGGTACTTCTAATTTACTTTCCCAAGTCAAAGACGAAAAATCAACATGTTAGTCCAACTGTCTCGTGTAAGGGTTGAACCTACCTCGGCATCAACACACTTTATATGTTTAAGAAAGAGCATTTCTATCCATTCGGCCTTGCCGACATCCACATTTTGTTTGTTGGGCAGGCTTTAACGTTGTCAAAAGACAGATTTCGTAGGGTTATTGGTATTATCATATCTAACAAACTATATAGGTTTAAGATCCTGCTGAGTTTCCTTGCTCGGGGATGATGTGTATGAATGTGTAAAACATATTAACTGGGCTCCCATGTCGCCTTTACTTTACTTCCAATGACATGACCTGGTACCCATGGTTTAGTTTAATCGATGTAAGAGCCTATGTCAATTTTAAGAATCCGTCTGGATGACGATTCAAGCGTACGACCCCCGGGATGGATGCCACGTGGCATCTAACCACTAGGCTACTGCGGCTCCAACTACTGGAAGTATAATTTGTCTATGAATGCGATTCTTTGCAAACCAAACAAAACCAAATATGTAGAAGAGGGACTTCCGGGGATGACGTATTACACATGAAATTGAGAACGCGGGCACACAGTTGAAGCCATCAAAGTAATAGGGTTAATAAAATTATGGGTATGGATCAGCGCTCATGGACGCCCAGGGTGGCTGGCCTGTTGAGTGTCAAGTGGAAGCAACAGTCATTTGCAGATGGATGCTCTGTTCTGAAGGTAATTTACAGTAAGATAAAGATCTCCAGTGGTAGTAACTGCTATAAAGGTGGGAACTGTTAGGATTTGGAATATCCTCTATCAATGCATTGCTATGTGGAACCTTGACTGTTGCACGGACGTGAAAAATCTACAAATGTGGACAAGCTCTACAACCATCCAGTGACAATGGAATTGTGGTTTCTAAGGAAAATGTCACGGACATCAAGAACGAATAGAGGGGGGGGGGGGCGACGAAATGAGACAGTCTTTAAATAAACAACTGAAAGTCGTAATTTGTTTAGATCAATTAGATGTAGACAGCCATGAATTTTCTATTCCTATTTTCCGTCATGTTGACAGCTTGCTCAAAACTTCATAGGCGTGGAACATGGAACATTACTTAACAGATTCAGGGCCAAACAAAACGTAATTTTCAACCAAACAAAATTGTATAGCGGAAAACGGGAAGCAGGTGTGTATCACAGTTATGGCTATAATTGTTGTTAATATGATAGCAGACATGTTGTATTTCAACGCAAGGACCAAATTTCGCCGATAGATATCAGTCCATTGCAGATACGGGAGGTCACTTAAGAGGATTAATCATCCCACGTCACATAATGAGTTAATGTTTACAGTATGCTCAAAATTTCACAGGCGTGGACATGGGAACTTTACATACAGATGGTACCAAATATGTTAAACCCATCATGGATCTAACAACACATCATGATGATGTCAGAGACAAGCCAGCACTCCGACAGAATAAGTGAAAGTTAGCTGCATGTTCTTTACAGGACTTCGCAATCAACCACATCTTTTATTAATTTTGTTTTGGAATCTCTAGCCAAGTTTACGCTAAGTAGTTTGCAATTTCTTTCCGAACAACCGACATTCATACCATTGTGACAATTAGCGCAAAACGATCTGCTCCCAGATCGTCTGAGTCTGATTTAAAACCTGATATACCGGGGTTGTACAGTTGCGTTCACTAGCCCCACTCCGACAGAATATCGCGTGATAAAAACAATTTGGAAAGCCCGATATATTACCGCACACTCTGTGTGCAGCATGCAACAATCTTCCAACTGCCTGTACGTGCCTTCATGCCAGATTCTCATGTTTTCTGTGTGTGTTTTTTTCTTTTCTGCTGTCCACTCATGGCGATTATGGTGCGTGAGTAAACGCTATCAAGCAGATGTTTTTCTCCTTCTTGCTCTTTCTTTCTCCGTCTTTTTCTTTCTTTCTCCTCCTTCTTCTGGTGTGTTGTCTTTCTTATTTTTACTCTTTATTGTCTCTCTTATTCTTTCATTGTGCCTTTCTCCCTGCAATGTCCTTCTTTTTTCTCGTGTTCCTTTTCGGAAACAGATACACTGTGTTGCTACATTACGATTGTCATCATTTAGTGGTATCACAACCTGGGATTCTGAGACAAGCAGCACATGTTTAAGCTGCCACAATTGATGATGAAGTGAATGCAAAAATCTCCAAGGCCAGCGCGGCCTTTTTCAGACTGTATAAGAATGTATGGAACAGAAATGGAATAAGCCTGCAAACAAAGCTGAAGGTCTACAAAGCAGTTGTATTATCCACACTGCTATATACTTGTGAAACCTGACTGTTATCAGCGACCACGCTAGGAAATAAACCACTTCCACACAAGTCTGTCTTAGGAAGCTACTGAAGATTAAATTGCAAGACAAAATCCCAGACACTGAAGTCCTAAAAAGAGCATCCATGCCCAGTATCTACACTATACAAATGAAGAATCAGATTCGCTGGGCTGGTCACTTAACTCGCATGCCAGATCATAGGCTCCCTAAACGATATTTTTACTGCGAGTTGCGTTGTGGTAAACGCTCACAGGCGGCCAAAACGCTTTAAAGACACTATCCAAATCTCACTGAATGCTTTTGGAATTCATTCATCATGACACCTGGGAGACTGCATCGTGGGGTGCATCATTACGCAAGAGTGCAGTCACGTGTGAGGCAACCAAGACTGCAAGAGCTGTGAAGAAAAGGCAGGACAGAAAAACCACCGCAGGAAATTCTCCTCCAGAAACGTCAAGCATTCTTTGTCCACATTGTCAAAGAACATTTCGAGCCAAAATAGGCCTTATCGGCCATCTTAGAACTGACGGCTCCATGCTTTCAACCCCACTGGATGAAATGAATGGTCATCATCATTCTTGATGGACAAACAACAACAGCACATGTTTGTTTAATTTTTGTCATTTTCTTTCATTATTCTCAAGTTTTCATCTTTCCATTCTTCTAATTCCATTCGTATGCCTTAATGTAGTCCCTGTAGTGATTATAGTGCCCACTCTAGAGGCTCCGTGGAGAAGTGGTCAAGCCGTCTGCCTCAGGTTCCAAAGGTTGTGGGTTAGATTCCGAGCCGTGTCCTTGGGTTCAGTAGCGCATTTTTTTAGGAGACTTATGGGGGGTCGTCGCTGGAGCCACGGAGTTCGTGCTTTGTGCGACGCTTTCTTCAGTTCGCTGCAGAAAGAGACTGAGCCATATGGATAAGAGCCCGGTGCAATGAAGTCGACCCTGTCGACTTTTAAGCGACTTTTTTTAAAGCGACCTTTAGTACCTTTCCCGTGTTTATATTGTGTGTTGTGTGTATGTATTTTTGTGCTGATGAAATTGTATTCTGTGAAGCTGCATTACTGTGTGCTATGTTACTCTGCATGGTTTTGTTAATTATCATAGCTGATTACAGTATCATAAGTCAATACAGTTCTATATCGGAGTAAAATCGCAATATTGTAAAATCATATGGCTCCATAATATCTCACCCTAGAGCAATATGTTAGTGTCATATCCTTTACAGGACGTCGCAGTCAACACCAGCATTTGCTACTGTTGTGATCTCTTGGCAAGTTTTCGTTCAGTACCGCATTCGAAACATGCTACTAGTGTTTTGGAAGCAGATCGCCTTGAGTTGGTTTTCATAAAATGGTATGAGTGACGGTCGTTCAGAAAACAATAGCAAACTACTGAACATAAACTTACCAAGAAATCACGAGCAGGTAAAATAAAATTCTGGGCTTGACTGCCACGTCCTGTACAAGATATGCAACTAACTTAACCGAAGTCCTACGTGGCTGCGTAAATTGTTATTACCCAACGACATCTCATGTGGCATTATCATCAACTTTGGCTTTAGGGGATCAATCAATCAATCAATCATCAATCAATCAATCAATCAATCAATCAATCAATCAATCAATCAATCAATCAATCAATCAAATGAATATAAATCATCATCATCATCTCATTTTCATCATCATCATAATCATCATCGTCATAATCATCATTATCTTCTTCTTATGTCTTGTATCTCGCACTGGGACATAGCGCCCAGTTTACTCTCTTATGATTTGAATTTTGCAGCTTAAGTGTTCTACGGGATGGCGGGGAATCCCCCTCCCCCAGGGGGGAAGTTTAGGGTTTCCAGGAGGGGGGGGGGAAATTAAGATTATTTCAAGATTGCGTTAATACAAGAACCGATTACTTGATATTGTTTTTCCCTTCATACTGTACGGTTCTGTACGTCTCACCCTTCTAAAATTCAATTTATAAAGTAAGTAGACCCACAAATCATGTTTTATGTGGACGTCTAGACTTGTTTTAGTATGTGCTATTAAATTTAGCTTCCATTATTACGTATACTGTGTAGGGGTGGGTCGGGATCTTTAGGTAGGAAATACGAAAGGGGGGAATGACGTTCTTAAAATATAGTGAAGGGGTGCACGGGTCAAATTTTTAGGTAGGAAATACGAAAAGGGGGGAGGGGGTGACGTTCTGAATATTGAACATATGGTGAAGAGGGGCACCGGCCAAAAAAGGTTGAGAAAACTTGTATAACAACTCCTAGGCCAGCAAGGGTCCTGGAACAGGAGACAGGTCCCTAAATAAACCTCAATCCGATAACGGACAGACTGTTTCAGGGCTTCGGCGACCGAAACGCCAGTTCATCGCATTTAAGAGCCAAGACTCTACCAGAGGACTGCCAATCACCCAGCAAACAACTCCTTATTTGGCGAAGTCGACCCAAGAGCCGTGCGGGTCAAAACTGAAAGAATCTTGCCAATTCTTAGGTCTGAACCCGTATTCAGGGTTGAGACAGAAACGAGATGTAGTCAGCAGTGGAATGACATTGGAGGTCAGAATGGCTGAGAGGTTTAATGCGCTTGCGCTCCAACTTCCAGTGTGCTGGCGGCGGGGTAGAGTGTTCAGACCACACATCGGTAAGATGGACTGAAATTCTTGTCCAGAAATCAATGGGCAAACTACGTAACTTAAAATCGCCTCGTAAATCTACATGGGTTTGGGGTTGAGCTCATCGTCCTGCAAAGGACATGCGATACGTGTTTTCTTTGTGAGTATTTATGTCTTCGTCTATTTATTGTCTCCTATATGCAGCGTCATGATCCGTATAAGTAAAAACGCTGCCACGTAGAAGAAAAGAAATAGACGAAGACCTAAAAACTCACAGAGAAGAGAAGTAGAAACATAATTGCACAATATGGGAGGGACATGCAACACGCGTTTTTATATTTATCATAACGCTGAAATAAGCGTAAGTGTAAGCGGGACATGATTGTTACAGGCTTTGAATAACGCACATTGGGATCAAGTCGCCGCTGAACGTGTTGCATGGAGGGCAACTATCAGAAATGGAATAAAGACAAAGGAGAAGATGATTGCAGATAAAGCACAAAGAGAGCGTGAGAGACGTAAGATGGTACATGATGGTGGAAATGACCATGTTTTCACATGCATCCACTGTGCACGAACATTTACAGCACGAATCAGCCACATTCGCCACCGCCATGGGTTGTAGTTATTATGCCTTTTTAAAGCACAATGTACTAAACTATCGTCTGTCAAGACGGAAAGGTGTCAATGAAATGAATAGAACGCTGAAATACAGGGCACAAGACGTAGACGACGACCTAACAACTCACAGGGCAGAGAAGTAGAATCAGAAATGAACAATATAGGAAGGACATGGGACAAGCTGTATGGGTTAGCTAAAGATGGAAGGACTTATAACGAGATGGTTGAAGGCCTTTGCCCCGATGGGGAAAAGAGGACAAAAGAAGAGAAATAATATTGCCATGCTGTGAAAAGTTAACGAAAAAGAAGCACTATATAAATAGACTAACGCCCTGAATCCAGCGCCTTGCGTCGATAATCGCAAATATTAAGCAGGAAAACACATCCACACGCACGTACGAACGCATACAGAACTAGCTAGCACTGCACTGTGCCGTTTTCAGGGAGCGAATAATTTACGCCAATAGTTCGAACACATTCTCTTTTTTGTGTCCATTTTCCTCCATCTCTTAACGATTGATCTCGTTGTGTTGTTTTTTCTCCAGTAATGGAAGATTAGGTCAGCCAATGGAACTTATCTTTATCGCGATGCATGCTGGTACGCGACGGAATCTGCCCACTTAATCTTACATGACAGGACGTTTATTGGCAATAAATGTGTGCATTCTTCCATACACAGATAAACTCCGTAGGCGAAATAATACATCAGCGAGCCTGTTCATACATCCATATTGATACATCTAATGGCACATTGAACAGTTCATAATTTGCTAATGTTGTAGTGAGGCATATTGATATAATCAGGAGACGTATTAACCTATACACAGTCGGTTTGATACAGTAAGAAGCGTGATGTTAAATCCACAATCAATTCTGATGCATGTCATTTACTGCCTATATTACCTTGCGGTGTAGGACAGGGGGATCTTGAGCCTGAGGAATTAAGGCCGCATGGTTAGTGCAGTCGCCGCGAACTATGCAGGTTAGAGTTTTCTTTTTGCCCCAGACTGAAGAAACTCCACACCGAGGATTCGAACCCGGGTCAGCCGCTGATGTATCCACAATAAATTATGATACATCCACATAACACAGAAGAAGAACCAACGGCAAATCACACCATTAAAGAACTCTTATTTGCGGACGATCAAGCATTAATAGCAAAATCAGAATCAAAATTACAAGACCACATAAATAGTCTGAACGAAGTGTGTATGAAACATAACTTGAAAACTAGCAAAAGTAAAACAGAGGAAATGAATATAATCAAAGAAGAAAGCACAATAAACATTCATGTAGAAAAACACAACCTGAATCAAGTAAAGACCTTCAAGTGTCTAGGAAGTATAATATCATCAAATGGCAAATCAGCAGACGAGATCAAAAATAGATGCAATAAGGCAAACTAACTCACTGGAAAATGGCACCAATACTAAAGAACAAACATTTTCAATAGCCTCAAAGAAAGCACAATACATCGCAATCTTTATACCAACTATGCTACCAATGCCAACCCAAACCTGATCAATGACACAAAAAGAGAAAAGAAACATCATAACAATAGAAATGAGATTACTGAGAAGAATACTCAATGCATCAAGAAGAGAGAAAATCTGAAATGTAGAAATCGGGACAAAAGCTGGGAATATAGCAGCGCTAGATTTTATTAGAAAACAGAAGGCTAAATAGTTTGGCCATATAACTAGATTACCAACTAACAGTATACCTCAACAAGCAATGATGTACATCCACAGAAGTACTGACACATTACAGAAGTACTGAAACACCCACAAAGGTACTGATACATATACAAAAGTACTGACACATCTACAGAAGTACTGACACATTTATATAAGTACTGATACATCTTCAGAAGTACTGATACATCTACAGAAGTACTGATGCATCTACAAAAGTACTGATGTATCTACAGAAGGACGGACACATATATAGAAGTATTGAAACTTCTACAGAAGTACTGATACATCTACAAATGTATTGATACATGTACAAAAGTACTGATGCATCTATAAAAATATTGCTACATCTACAGAGGTACTGGTACATCTACAGAAGTAATGTTACATCAACAAAGGTATTGATACATCTTCAGAAGGAAGAACTGACAAATACTCCTACAGAAGCACCGAAACATCTGCAGAAGTACTGCTGCATCTATAGTAGTACTTATCCAATCCAATCCAATGAATCCAATGTTTGAAAATAATACTCCCTTTTAGCCTTCGATTTTTCGACTTGGCTATAATTGGGGCCTTTATGGTGTAGCTTGTAGTTTGTCTTTCGTAGATTGGGCTGCTTGTTGTCAGCTTCCCGGCTTCTGATGGGTTGATTGTGTCCGTTACTTTCTTGTTGAGGTTTTTACATGTCTGTACAGAGTCGCGCACTTGTTGAGGCCTGGAGTAATTGTGTACCCACCGCGTCATATGGTGCTGTTTCCTTCAGGGAGCTTTACCAGTTGTCGTCTCTCCCGTTGTTTACCTCTTTACCGGTCTTGGGTTGTCTTCGAATCTTCTCGTTCTTCTTTGATGTTGTGTGTCGAGGGTGGCTCTATAGTTCGATCCTGGTGGTGAGCGATACTGTCTCATGATCGCCCTAGCCACTTGAAGTACTTATACATTTCTAGAAGTACTGATATAACTACAGAAGTACTGATACATCTACAGAAGTACTGATTATATATACACACACACACACACACACACGCACAGAAGTACGGATATATCTACAGAAGTAATGCTACATCTATGGAAGTATTGATACTCGTACATCTACAAAAGTATTGATACATCTACAGGAGGAAGAACTGACAAATGAATCTACAGAAGCACTGATACATCTACAGAAGTACTGATACATCTACAGAAGTACTGATACATCTACAGAAGTACTGATACATCTACAGAAGTACTGATACATCTACAGAAGTACTGATACATCTACAGAAGTACTGATACATCTACAGAAGTACTGATAAACCTGCAGACGACCCGATATGGCTACACATGTACTGATACAATCTTCTTCTTATAGTCCATGCTGTGTGACGTTGGTGATCATGACTATCCACAACCCTCTATCTCACATACTATCAATCATTTCTGATACTGATGATCCTCCAAGCTATGATGTCAAACTGTCTAACATCCTCTCTCTCTCTCTCTCTCTCTCTCTCTCTCTCTCTCTCTCTCTCTCTCTCTCTCTCTCTCTCTCTCTCTGACCCCCACCTTTCCCGTTGTTACTATATATTCCAGCTTTCATGACTTGCCCAAAGAATGTGGACTATCATTTCTTCTAATGTTCTTTTTTACAATTCTTTTTCTGAGTAAACTTATTTTCATAGCATACTCATTCCTCTTTCTTTCCGTCTCTGGTGGCGTCATGGTTCTTCTGTAACACAACATCTCAGCAGCTTCTATATACTTCCTATCTTTAAATTGATCATGTCCTCTGCAGGACGTTGTGATTAAGCCCAAACCCAGGTTGGTTTACAATTCAGTCTTACTTTCAGTGGTGGCTATTGCTTTCTAATCGAGAAATCAAAGTTTACGTCTAACTGGCCAGAGTAGGGAATGCACCCCGTACACCGTCGTCAGCGAAGTTTAAGCATAAGTGCATTATACCTCGCGGCCACGCAGATCCCTATTCCCTCAGCACTGTTACACATTAATTTAACATAATTAGATACACCCGGCCACGCAGACCCCTATTCTCTCACCACTGATACACTTTAATTTAGCATAATTAGACACACCTCTTGAAACACACACCGGCGGATTAATACACCAGCAAGTGAATAAATGTCCCCAGATGTGTACCGATAAAGATGTTTGCCTAGCAACACATGTCCAATGTGCCATTAAGGTACCGCAAATGTGATTGTGAACAACCTTCCCGTAATCCAGATGCCACAACCTAGAAAGAAGAAGAAAAAAAGAACAACAACTGCCAATACAAGTTAGGTTAAATGCAAGAAAAATCTTCTACATTACGTGATATGATCTCTGTGCGGTGCCGGAAAACGACGGCGGAACGAGATATAATTGAAAGATAGTTCCCCTTGATGTGGGCGCCCAAAGTGATCTCTGGGCTTGTAAATACGATTAGTATGTCCTAGCATGTGGGAGTCTGGTACGGTGATTTGCTTCTCCAGAGATGTATGATGCTATGTCCGTCTGTCTGTGTGCCTGGCTGTGTGGTTGTGTGGCTGTGTGGTTGTCTGGTTGTCTGGCTGTGTGGTTGTCTGACTGTGTGGTTGTGTGACTGTGTGGTTGTCGGTTGTGTGGCTGTGCGGTTGCCTGGCTTTGTGGGTGTCTGGTTGTCTGGGTGAGAGTGAGTTTGTAAATATGCGGTTAGGAGAATATATGTCCGTCCCTGCGTCTGCCAGCTTGCCTGCCTGTCTATCTGGTTTTGTTATTTTCTGGACGAGGATGAATTTTGTCGTGCACATGTGGCTATGAGAATATATATATATATATATATATATATATATATATATATATAGTATATATATATATTATATATATATATATATATATATATATATATATATATATATATATATATATAAATATATATATATATATACTAGCTGACCCGGCCGGCTTCGCCCAGTCCTTGGTGGGGAGCATCTCATTTAATTCATATAAGTAGTCATATAAGTTCCCGTTCCCGTTACCGACTGTCTGTCTGTCTGTCTGTCTGTCTGTCTGTCTGACCCGGCCCGGCATCGCCCAGTCCTTGGTGGGGAGCATCTCATTTAATTCATATAAGTAGTCATATAAGTTCCCGTTCCCGTTACCGACTATCTGTCTGTCTGTCTGTCTGTCTGTCTGTCTGTCTGACCCGGCCCGGCATCGCCCAGCTCCTGGTGTGGAGCATCTCATTTAATTCATATAAGTAGTCATATAAGCTCACGTTCCCGTTCCCGACTATCTATCTGTCTGTCTGTCTGTCTATCTGTCTGTCTATCTGTCTGATCCGGCCCGGCTTCGCCCAGCCCCTGATGGGGAGCATCTCATTTAATTCATATGAGTAGTCATATAAGTTCCCGTTCCCGACTGTCTGTCTGTCTGTCTGTCTGTCTGTCTGTCTGTCTGTCTGTCTGTCTGTCTGTCTGTCTGTCTGTCTGTCTGTCTGTCTGTCTGTCTGTCTGTCTGTCTGTCTGTCTGTCTGTCTGTCTGTCTGTCCTGTCTGTCTGTCTGTCTGTCTGTCTGTCTGTCTGTCTGTCTGTCTGTCTGTCTGTCTGTCTGTCTGTCTGTCTGTCTGTCTGTCTGTCTGTCTGTCTGTCTGTCTGTCTGTCTGTCTGTCTGTCTGTCTGTCTGTCTGTCTGTCTGTCCTGTCTGTCTGTCTGTCTGTCTGTCTGTCTGTCTGTCTGTCTGTCTGTCTGTCTGTCTGTCTGTCTGTCTGTCTGTCTGTCTGTCTGTCTGTCTGTCTGTCTGTCTGTCTGTCTGTCTGTCTGTCTGTCTGTCTGTCTGTCTGTCTGTCTGTCTGTCTGTCTGTCTGTCTGTCTGTCTGTCTGTCTGTCTGTCTGTCTGTCTGTCTGTCTGTCTGTCTGTCTGTCTGTCTGTCTGTCTGTCTGTCTGTCTGTCTGTCTGTCTGTCTGTCTGTCTGTCTGTCTGTCTGTCTGTCTGTCTGTCTGTCTGTCTGTCTGTCTGTCTGTCTGTCTGTCTGTCTGTCTGTCTGTCTGTCTGTCTGTCTGTCTGTCTGTCTGTCTGTCTGTCTGTCTGTCTGTCTGTCTGTCTGTCTGTCTGTCTGTCTGTCTGTCTGTCTGTCTGTCTGTCTGTCTGTCTGTCTGTCTGTCTGTCTGTCTGTCTGTCTGTCTGTCTGTCTGTCTGTCTGTCTGTCTGTCTGTCTGTCTGTCTGTCTGTCTGTCTGTCTGTCTGTCTGTCTGTCTGTCTGTCTGTCTGTCTGTCTGTCTGTCTGTCTGTCTGTCTGTCTGTCTGTCTGTCTGTCTGTCTGTCTGTCTGTCTGTCTGTCTGTCTGTCTGTCTGTCTGTCTGTCTGTCTAATCATTTATTGGTTGCAGTTAGAACAACCTTAGATAAACGAAGACCAACTTACAAAAAGCATTAGAAAGAGCACTTGAAAGATCTTTACATCTTCCCCAACAATTAACTTGGGTAAATGGAGCAGCGGCAGCAGCAGCAGAAGAAGAAGAAAAAGGAGGAGTAGGAGCTGGGAGGAGGAAGAGGGAGGAGGAGGGAGGAGGAGGAGAAGAGAGAAGAGGAGGATGGAGGAGGGAGAGGGAGGAGGGGGAGGAGAAGAGGAAGAGGGTAGGAGGTGGAGGAGGGGAGAGGAGGAGGAGGAGGAATATAACGCATATGCCTGTAGATTTAATAATGGCTGAAGTTGTTCCATGTCTTCTTAGAGTTGGCGACAGTGTAAAGAAATATAAAATCTTCAAACTTGATAGAGATAAGGTAACTATTATTTATTCATTCTTTAAGCAAAAAAAGATGAGTTACAATGTTATGCATTATGCATTATTTTTATGAAAACTTTGAAAATGCCTTACAGATTGTATCATTATTTATTATAACTCATATGCCGGTACATAACTATGGACAAAGAGTTTATAAATCTTTGAAAACGATGCCACAATATGACTATAAGTTATACAGAAAAGTTATGCCCCTTGAAATAACTTTTACAGAGTTAAGTCCCCTGAGATATATGAAATTATAATGAAAAATGAAATAATATTGGGTAAGCAGCCGATTTCACACTAAAACAATATGACAGTGGGCTGCGCTGGAATGAAAGGAAGACGTGTAGAAAATTTCATCTCAATCGGATGGGCCGTTCGCGAGCGCATAAAGGACATATGGACATACAGACAGACAGACAGACAGACAGACAGACAGACAGACAGACAGACAGACAGAGAGACAGACAGACAGACAGACAGACAGACAGACAGACGGAGATCGCAATTTATATATATATATATATATATATATATATATATATATATATATATATATATATATATATATATATATATATATATATAGTATTGCCTGGAATATTTCGCTGCAACCCGTCAGGTACACACTGCAGAATTCACACAACATATAGTAAAATAACTAAATACATCCTTTAAGCTAAAATATGCACATGTTCTCACAGTAATGTCAATCTAGTTATTTTAATGTCAACTGTCTTATTTTGATGCGAGTAACCGGTTCTCTTTTTTAAAGTTATCGTTATTGCTCTTTCAATCAGTACATAGTGTTCTCGACATGTTATAAAAACACATCTTCCCAGCTTGCACATAATTCTTCACTTATCTGCTAATTGTCCACGATTGGCTTCCGTACATCAGAATTGACTCAATATAGCTCTAAAGAATTGTGCCCACATTGTTAACTAAATATGTGCATAATTCCGCTTATTGCAATCCTGCGTCACAAAGGGAATTCGGTTTATTGTTTGCCAGATCTCTTTTTATTATCCCGTTTTTGTTTCTTCTTTTATGAGTTTAAGACCTAATTGTTGTGACTTCTCGGGTGAATGCTTTAGTAAACTAAAATAACATATACTAAAAATTACCGTAAAATGATATTAGTATTTGTAAAAAGTACCCCTTGGAAGTCTGAACTTCAATGATGGACTGGAAAACGAAGTTGGTTGTAAATTAATTGACCGTAAAACGAGCGGTAAACGAGATATTGAATTAGGGTTCGTCTTGTGAAAATAAATGATACTTTTCTTTTATCTTTCTTTTGAAAATGGTTAATGCTTAATTCGCAATAGACATTACTGTCTCCGGAACAGACAATAGTTGACCAGTCTTCCTCGACAAATGTAGCAAGTTGTATGTGTAATGTATTGGTTATATTTCCGTAATGTCAGGTCTTAGTTAGATATGACTGTGCTAACGTATGACAGTAGGCGGTCTACCTGCTTCTGTTAGCGCCGAATGTTGGGCAACGCTTACCAAACCCGACACCCCACATTGTGTCAACGGCTTCGGGCGGAAGAGCGCAATTGGGAGGGTACAAGCCTTATCCTAGTGCGAGGAAATGCAACCTAAAGACTAAATGTCATAACAGGACAGACCAGGCCCTAAGCCTCGGTTGACAACTGGTCTAAGATCGAAGCTCCGATAGGCGGACAGTTAGAGCATTGCTTTGCTGATCCAGCAGATTCTGCAGTTTGTCTTGTTCCAGACGTAATGGTGTTACCTTTCCTCTGGAGTATACTAGACAGACCGAAAGAGGGATCATGCTGCATGGGCAACACATGGTCTCTAAATTCAGCCTAGGCTTTGTGTTAAGGAGAGGCATAATTCCATTTTACAAACTATCGTCTGTTAAGACGGCAAGGTGCCAGTCAGTCAAGTATTTCTGATTTCTCCTTCTATTGTAGAAGCAGACATAAATGCAAACTCAAGCATACATTCAGTAGTTCGGTTCGTGTCTTATAATGTTATGTGTATGTCAAACATGGACAATAAGAGGACAATATTCGAAAAATCTAATGACATTATATATACTGTTTTTAAGAAAATTCAAATGCATTGGAAAGACAGACAAACAGAATAAGGCCGTAAATTTATCAGATAAATTAGAAATCGACATTCAAGATATTTTTGGGCACGTTATGAGCAGAAATAACGTTGAAAACTGGCAAAATGGTGAGAAAAGAGAAAGCGGAAGACAGAATATCTCGATGACATAGCTCCCATGATATAATCAGTACAAGAACATATACTTTAACCACGACTATGGTGATCCTGTGAGATGGCTAACAGTACCCGACCTCGCTTATCTTTACGGCATCTGATGATGATTATAATGATGATGATAATGTTGTATTAACATTCAGGCCTAGACCGCCTTGTCCATATGTGCGTTCCCACTGCCGGCTCATCTAAAATCACACATGCGGTGGCTTGTTGCCTTGATCTTCAGCCGGGCTGGGACAACCTATCCGTGTCAGTAGTTGCCTTGATCTCCAGCCGGGCTGGGACAACCTATCCGTTCAGTAGTTGCCTTGATCTCTAGCCGGGCTGGGACAACCTATCTGTGTCAATATTTGCCTTGATCTCTAGCCGGGCTGGGACAACCTATCTGTGTCAGTATTTGCCTTGATCTCTAGCCGGGCTGGGAGCACGTGCCAGTAGTTGCCTTGATCTACTAGCCGGGCTGGGACAACGTGTCAGTAGCTGCCTTGATCTCTGGCCGGGCTGGGACAACCTATCTGTGTCAGTTGTTGCCTTGATCTCCAGCCGGGCTGGGACAACCTATCTGTGTCAGTATTTGCCTTGATCTCTAGCCGGGCTGGGACAACGTGTCAGTATTTGCCTTGATCTCCAGCCAGGCTGGGACAACCTATCTGTGTCAGATTTGCCTTGATCTCTAGCCGGGCGGGGAACACGTGTCAGTAGTTGCCTTGATCTCTAGCCGGGCTGGGACAACCTATCTTTGTCAGTTATTGCCTTGATCTCCAGCCGGGCTGGGACAACCTATCTGTGTCAGATTTGCCTTGATCTCTAGCCGGGCGGGGAGCACGTGTCAGTAGTTGCCTTGATCTCTAGCCGGGCTGTTACAACCTATCCGTGTCAGTAGGTGCCTTGATCTCTTGCCGGGCTGGGACAACCTATCCGTGTCAGTAGTTGCCTTGATCTCTGGCCGGGCTGGGACAACGTGTCATAAGTTGCCTTGATCTCTGGCCGGGCAGGGACAACCTATCCGTGTCAGTAGTTGCCTTGATCTCTAGCCGGGCTAGGACAACCTATCCGTGTCAGTATTTGCCTTGATCTCTAGATGGGCTGGGATAACCTATCCGTGTCAGTATATGCCTTGATCTCTAGCCGGGCTGGGAGCACGTGTCAGTAGTTGCCTTGATCTTTAGCCGGGCTGGACAACGTGTCAGTAGTTGCCTTGATCTCTGGCCGGGCTGGGACAACCTATCCGTGTCAGTAGTTGCCTTGATCTCTGGCCGGCTGGGACTACCTATCTGTGTCAGTAGTTGCCTTGATATCTAGCCGGGCTGGGACAAACTATTCGTGTCAGTAGATGCCTTGATCTCTAGCCGGGCTGGGACAACCTATCCGTGTCAGTAGTTGCCTTGATCTCTAGATGGGCTGGTACAACCTATCCGTGTCAGGAGTTGCCTTGATCTTTAGCCGGGCTGGGACAACCTATCCGGGTCAGTAGTTGCCTTGATCTCTAGATGGACTGGGACAACCTATCCGGGTCAGTAGTTGCCTTGATCTCTAGATGGACTGGGACAACCTATCCGGATCAGTAGTTGCCTTGATCTCTAGATGGACTATGACAACCTATCCGTGTCAGGAGTTGCCTTGATCTTTAGCCGGGCTGGGACAACCTATCCGGGTCAGTAGTTGCCATTATCTCTAGATGGGCTGGGACAACCTATCCGGGTCAGTAGTTGCCATTATCTCTAGATGGGCTGGGACAACCTAATGCGTGTCAGTAGTTGCCCCGAGTCACCGCGGTGTAATGGTTAAGCCATCTGCCTTGCGTTGAGAAGGTCAGGTTTTTTTCGGATTTCGATATTCGGTTCGCTAGTGTAATTCTCTCTCTCTCTCTCTCTCTCTCTCTCTCTCTCTCTCTCTCTCTCTCTCTCTCTCTCTCTCTCTCTCTCTCTCTCTCTCTCTCTCTCTCTCCCTCCTCGGAGATTCTTTGGGTTCGTCGCCGGAGTAAAGGGGTTAGTTCTAGACACGATGATTCTGACAGGCGGTTAAAGACTGAGAGACTGAGTTATGGATGGATGGATGGATGGCTGGACGGGCGGGAGGGTGAGCGAGCGGACAGACAGACAGACAGACAGACAGACAGACAGACAGATAGATAGATAGAAAGATAGATATAGATAGATAGATAGATAGATAGATAGATAGATAGATAGATAGATAGATAGATAGATAGATAGATAGATAGATAGATAGATAGATAGATAGATAGATAGATAGATAGATAGATAGATAGATAGATAGATAGATAGATAGATAGATAGATAGATAGATAGATAGATAGATAGATAGATAGATAGATAGATAGATAGATAGATAGATAGATAGATAGATAGATAGATAGATAGATAGATAGATAGATAGATAGATAGATAGATAGATAGATAGATAGATAGATAGATAGATAGATAGATAGATAGATAGATAGATAGATAGATAGATAGATAGATAGATAGATAGATAGATAGATAGATAGATAGATAGATAGATAGATAGATAGATAGATAGATAGATAGATAGATAGATAGATAGATAGATAGATAGATAGATAGATAGATAGATAGATAGATAGATAGATATAGATAGATAGATAGATAGATAGATAGATAGATAGATAGATAGATAGATAGATAGATAGATAGATAGATAGATAGATAGATAGATAGATAGATAGATAGATAGATAGATAGATAGATAGATAGATAGATAGATAGATAGATAGATAGATAGATAGATAGATAGATAGATAGATAGATAGATAGATAGATAGATAGATAGATAGATAGATAGATAGATAGATAGATAGAAAGACATACAATTGGGCGCACTAGGCCCATCTCAAATTTAGCCTGTCAAGTTTGAATACGTGGCTGACACCGGAAGCCACCGGTAGCGGTAGACACATTAGAAGCTGTGTTTTTCCAAATCCTTATTTTATAATCAACTCCCATCGCAGCCAGGACACATTGAAGGCAACTTTAAGCAATATCAGACTATGGAGTGCTGGCCAGATGTGGTAGCGGTGCCAGTTTTATTTGTGATTTGTATTCCTAAATGTGTGCTAGCCATGTTTACTACGTCATGTTTAGTATGGTATGTTTAGTATGTTCATCTGACTACAGATATTTATGTGTAATGCTATTTGCTTTCTCAGTTTCCATTTTAAACCACAAAGTTATCGATGTTATTATTTATTTTAATGTTATGCTTATTTAATGTTATGCTTATTTATTTATTTATTTTATATTTGTTGCGCTCGCTCTGTTTGAACTCAAGCATAGTCCATAGACACGCTACTTTGCCTTGATATAGCTTTACCTATTGTACTACAAGTGTCCCTTGCCATCAGGCAAACCCACTCCAACTTCTGAGGTACTTGTAATTTACTTTCCCAAGCCAAGGACGAGAAATCAACATTTATTGTATGGATTGAACCCGCTACCTCGGCATCAGCACACCGCAATTTTCGTGTTCTTCACAAAGGTTTAAATAACTTAAACGTCGGACAATAGTTTCGTTCTAACTTATTTATGTATTATTTAGTCAAGCTGTTAGTCATTGTTATATGAATCCTGACACCCCCCCCCCCCCCCGCCTTTTTCCCGCCCCATATTCACTTTCCCATTGTAAATTCTGCTCTGCCGGCTTGAGGTCCTTGTTAGGAATATACATGTTTTGTGTGTTCGTCGTTACCTCATAGCATCTGCAGGTACATTGGTGTTTTACTATTTTACTGTTTTGTCGTTGGCTACTGTTTGATTGCCATATTGTCAGTGTAAAATTCCTGTCTGTATTGTCACTACAGTGGCTTGTTTAAACACGAGGGGATTGATTTCATTTCGCCGGGTGACATCCCATATGGCTAGGTCTCACTCCACAGCCTGTTTAAAGCGCTACACAAAGCACGAACTCCCTAGGGTCAGCTTCGTCTTCCAGAAGTCTCCGAGACAACTGCACTCGTGAATCGAATGACGCAGCCCACAGCCTTCTGAGCGCGAGGTAGTTGGCTTAACCACTTCACCACTTCACCACGGGGATCTCCAGCTTGTTACCTAAGTGAGAGAAATGGTTTACAAATACAGTAAAACCTCGGTTTTCTTCGATAATCCGTCCGAAAACAATCGGCGATAACCGAATCCGAACGAAAACCGAGGTAACTATTTTCATATGAATCAATGATAATCCAATTAATTCGTTCTAGAAACTCCAAGATAATACCTAAAGACACATTTTATAAAGAATAAATATAGTTTAAAACTATGTTTCGGCCCCAGACGTGTCCGAACTCGCACCTTCGCTGTGCCTAGTAACACTGTGTATGCAGTGCGTCTCTTGTACTTTTTTTTTCTTCAAATCAGCCTCTGCTGGCTTTAAAATCACTAAGTACACTAGCACTCGTCCCAGGCATTGTCTTATGAGATCGGTCTGAATCTTTTCACATATTTGTCCTCCGAAACAGAATCAACATCTAACTGGTTTTGATTCATCCAAACTAATAATAAATGTTTACGATCTCTGTTTCGTTAGCACATTCATGATACATTAGCCTCCTTTATTGCTTCTTCTTTCGCCATCAATGGAACTTATAGTGGATGGCGACTTCCAGTACATGCAGCCGATTTTAGCAACCTTAAATGCCGCCCTCATATTTTATTATTTGCAAGTGGTGCTCACACAACGAAAAACAACGCCAAACTGAGCAGAAGAACGTGTGTGTCCCTTTCTTTTCGGAAGATTAGCAGCGAGGACATATGGGCACGTCAACGAAATCAGATGCAAGCGACGAAATCCGACACAAAATTTATCTTGGAAAAAAATGACGAAAAGCAAAACCGACGATAATCGAAGGCAATGAAAACCGAGGTTTTACGTAAAGCTAACCTGACAGAGAAAGTCAGTGGCGTTGTGCCAGGGCGCCCTAGACCCTCCATCCCTGTACGTGTATTATGAAATCAGGGCGTCCCGTTTAATAAAATAATAGTTAACTATAGTATTTTGTATTTACATTAGTTAACACTAATTTGTTGTCTCTCTAAACAAAACCTAAAGTGATGTAATGTGTAGTATCGCTGTTAGTTGTATACGTTAACTATGCATCATTAGCATTGATGATTAGTGTAGTAGTAGTGGTAGTAGTACTATAGTGTAATAGTAGTGGTAGTTGAGTATTACTAGTGGTATAAGTAGTAGTAGTAGTAGTAGTAGTAGTTGTAGTAGTAGTAGTAGTAGTAGTAGTAGTAGTAGTAGTAGTAGTAGTAGTAGTAGTAGTAATAGTAGTAGTGGCAGTGGTAGTATTAGTAGTGGTAGTAATAATAGTGGCATTGGTGGTATTAGCAGTAGTGGTAATTATAGTAGTAGTTGTAGTAGTAGTGGCAGTAATTGTAGTGGTTGTAGTAGAGTTGTAATGGTAGTAATAGTAGTGGTGGTAGTAGAAGTAGAAGTAGTAGGAGGAGGAAGAGGAGGAGGGTGTGGTACGAGAGAGTTACCCAATGAATGCGACTTTCCTGTCTCAGTTCTTGTTACCCTGTTTACCGTCTATCTTGTTTGTCTGTTTTCTTTTCACTCACTTTGCCTCTGCTATGTTTCGGATAGACACGCGGACGGACACAACGATGGACAGATAGGCAAATAAACAAATATATAGATGGTCAGATACATAGTTATCAAGACAGACAGACATATAGAAAGACAGAGACAGATATACAGATAGAAGTAAAACAAGAACATGGTAACACCGTGTGCCATAGATTCTTCCCGGGCAAGGCGCACCAAGTGAGAATGTAACGGCATTTCTCTGCTATCGCTAGGCGCTTTGTCCAAGAGTGACCAGGACACTAGGAGCTCATGTAGATGTTTGTTCAGACAGAATGGAAGTCTATTTTTTCGCCTTCGACTAAGTCTATTAAATGTTTGACACCGTTTGTGTTTGAAAGTGTGTCTTATAGAAGATTAATGCTTAGTTATCAAGACATTTCGAAGTTCTAGAAAATCAATGTCTTTGCAAGAGTCCAACTAGGTTGCATTCCCACAGTTAACTGATTTATATAAAGTTGATATTTAGTTTAAATATATTGAATCTGATGTAATGTAAGCTTTGATAGTTTCAATGAAGTTTTTAAACATATGAAATAGGTATATTCCAGATCGGCTATACACGGTTGCAGCTGAGGTTCGCATAGTTTATGGCTATTTCAGGTAATGGATTGTTTTATTTGTTTATTTGTGCCGTTAGAACTATACAATTCACATCTTGTTCCTTTCTTCCTTTTGATGATGTATAGTCTAAGTAAAGAAGGAAAGAGTTAATTTTCACTTCATAATGGCGTTTAACAACACCCTGAGGGAATGACGGAGCTGATCCATGACTCCGGTGATAGAGTGAGATGGCAGAACATGACCGCCCACGCTTATCGGCATGGCACATGATAGATGGATGGATGGGGGAATGGCTTGGATGGGCCAGCCCCCTGAGAGTGTAAGGAAGGTAAAGCGACTGAAACATACGGCAAGATGAGGGAGGGGGAGGGCTTCTTCTGATGATCGGAAGCCTCCTGCCGTGCTTGCACCTCGACGGAGTTGTTAACCACTGTAAGTGAAGTAGATAAGAGTTCATTTTCACGTCATGATGGTTGATAACAGTCATCGCCTCGAGATTCGAACACATGAATATTGGGTTGGCAGGCGAGCGAACTAGCTACTATACTGCCGAGGCAGTCCAACTATAATGTCACATTGTAAGTCCTTTGACACGCCAGTATGCGCAGTGGATATGGTGCTAGCCCTATATTTGCATACCAATCGGCACTCGAACGGTGGTAAGTAAATCAAGTAAAGGAACAATTGTACATCCCCGTAAGAGGTAAAGGACATATACCCTCCTACTGGTGGGTCAAATGGTCATTCTCACAATTTGTTAAATGTGTTGAAATACTCATCAAAACATAGCTCTTACCACCTTGACTTATTATTCCCTTGGTTATTATTGGTTAAGCCGTCTGACTCCGAAGGTGCAGGTTCGATTCCGGGCCGCGTCCTTCGGTTCACGAGTGTATTTTTTTGGGAGACTACTTAGGTCGTCGCTTGAGCTACGGAGTTCGTGCTTTGTGCGATGCTCTCGGCAGTTCGCTGCGGAGCCATATGGGATAAAACCCGGTGCAATGAAGTTGACCTTGTCGACTTTTAAGCGACCTTGTTTTAGTGGTCATTATCACATCAGTGGCTTTTACTTCCAAGGACATTTTATGTACCCCTTTTAGGCTGTGCCGTCCTGGGGGACCAGGTCAATTTGCACACATCCGAATCCATCTGCGGATCGAACGCATACCCACCAGGTCGGCCGGCGAGTGTCCAGGCACTCCGCTACCGAGACGCCCTTCTCGGTGGGTAACGTGATCAATACCCTCGCCCACCGTTTTTTTTTTCGGTTGTTGTGTTTTTTTTTTTTTCTACTATTCTGAAGAAGGCCACAAATATGAGATGCATTTATCTTAATGATTTCGTAGCATTTGTAGTATATCTCGCATAGAGTTTTGTTGAGGAGCATCTGGCTGAGTAGATAGGAACGTTTGACTTCCATGCGGAAGACCCTGGTTCGAATCCTCAGTAAAGTGATGGATGTTTTTAATGCCGGGGAATAAAGAACACCCTAACCTGCACAGTCCGCGGTGACTACCCTAGCCAGGCGCCTTAATTCCTCAAGCTCAAGATTCTCCTGTTCTACACCGCAAGGTGCAAAAGGCGGTATTGATAGCTTTTTGTAGCATTTATTTTTTGCATGTCCTTGCTACTGTTTTTTTTTTCCTGCTTGCCAATTCTACCATCAGTTGTACGTATAATTGATAACAACTGTACTAGTAGTTGTACTTATTATTGCACACCAACTGTACCATCAGTTGTACTTATTATTTAATACCAGCTGTATCACCAATTGCACTTATTGCATACCAACTTTACCAGCAGTTGTACTTATCCTTGCACATTAACTGTACCAGCAGCTATAATTATAAATGAAAACCAGCTGTACCAACAACTATACTTATCATTGCGCGACGACTGTACCAACAATTGCTCTAAGAATATTTCACAAATTTTACCAGAAGTCGTGCTCAGTACCGTGCGGTAGATTTTCTCAGTATGGTGCAAGTCTTCAAAATGCCGCCCCTTATATGTTTTTTTTTCCCCTTTAAAAATGACGTCACCTTATGAAGCACTCTTAAAGTGCCGCCTGATGCGGACGCCTCTCTGTATCATAGCACGGCACTGCCCTGATTGTGCTTATCAGTGCCCAACAACAGTACTTGCAATTATACTTATAGTTGTTCGTCAAATCTTGGTACAACGGTACTTAAACATGATAAGAGTAATATCTGCCGTTACTCATTCTTTCCAAAATTTGTAATATTTCCAATGTTTTTTTGTGTTTTTTGTGTTGTTGTTTCTTTGTTTTCTTTGCTAGCTTTGGAATCAAGCGTAGTCCATACACTTCTACTACTTCTAATGCACTGGACTGATTTTGCGTGTGGATTATCTATCCTTTTTTGCCAGTGTCCCTCGCCATAAGGCTTCAGAGGTAATTTTAATTTATGTCCCCAAGTCAACACTTAAGTTCAGCTAACCGATGTAGGGGTTGAAACCGCTACCTTGGAATCAATGAATGAATCACTGAAAAACGAGAAGTAGGTTGAGAGCTTAACCAAAGCACAACTACAAAAAAACACCGGACGTTGCGGCCAAAGCTTTCGTCAGCACAGAACAAACAAACAAAAATCGATTAACTAATACACGATCGACACTACATGAATGTATAAATATCAACTCATCTGTGTCCGAGCTTGAACCGGCTATCCGTGGGTGGAATGGAACGGATGTTGTGTTAAAGGGGTCAACTGCCTAAAGGTCAGTACAGCCAGAAACTCGGTGATTGGTTAATTCAACCGGTGAGGGAACACGCGCTAGGGGGATCGGGTTGCGCCCAGGAGAGCGAATGGAAAAATATGGATGTGTAACTCTGGGCGATATAACTGATTCAGTACGCAATTCCGCCAAGTTCGAAACGCTGCTGTGGGCAATATGTATGCAGGCCAGCAAGCGCTATCAAAAAGTAGCACAAGTGACGGTAGTTCAGAACGCAATGAGAAACGACCCCATGCAAACCAACCAAGAAGTCACAAAAAGCAGAGATAATGCTGGTAGTGACTCCCACGTCTGCGAAGGACATACAACTGGCTATGAAGTGGACTATAAGATGGCGGAGATGGAGAGGGGGGGGGGGGTGTGGATAAGGGGCGTAGGGGACTTAAATAAAACTGTGTTGGACATTGAGGCCGTGAGGGGAAAGTGAACCCAATTGGAAGATAAGACGGTTTTCCAATGTCTTGCGATCGCGTTCGTGAGATGTGCACGATTTTATCGCCGTAACACGCATGTCGGCAACCCCACAGTGGTCGGAACTGTTGAAATGTAGGGGTACCGGTTTCTTGGCACCACCATCGATATCGGATAAATGTTGTCTAAATCTGTCCGCAAGACGAAGACCCGTCTCTCCAAGATACCTCATGTCGCAACGTGTGCAGATGGTCGCATAGATGACGTTGCGACTCGTACATGAGAAACCCTCCCGGATGTGGAAAGTAGTCTTAGGGAAAGTGAGACTTGTGGTATGGAGGACATATGGACAAGTCTTACAACGAGATCGAAGACATGCAGTCGTGCCAGGAAGAGACTGATTGGATTGTGATAGAGTGCTATGAACCAGCACATCCCTCAGGTTACGATCCCGCCTGTATGCCACAAGTGGGGCTTCTGAGAAGACACCGCGAGTGGCCGAGTCTGCCTGGAAGATGGGTAGATGCCTCATGAGAATATTCTTGGCAGCAATATTATGAGAATGGTAGGTGAGTGAGAGAATAGGTCTACTATTGCGTGGTTTCGGCCTGGAAGAGAGAGCCTCGGCACGACTAATAGACTGGCAGCGGTGAACATTCATGACAAAGCCGTCGGAGACGTAACAGTTGTGAGAAAGGAATGGAATCCTTGCAAGAGGGAGGATGGGAGGAGGTATAGAGCAGGAATGCATGTGAGTCAGTCGGTTTATAGTAAACCGTCGTGCATAGGCCAGCAGAACCTAAGGAAACTGTTATGTCTAGGAAATTAACAGCCGACGAGGAAATAGTGGAGGTGAGTCTGATGCTAGGATGAAAGTTAGAGAAAAAGGCAATGAAGTCCTGGAGATCAGACAATGGCATGTCTGAAACACCAAAACAATCATCGATATACCTCCTATAGAGCTCCGGGAGCCTACCAGTGTATTGACTCACACCGGATGTTTAAAAACCAGCGCTCTTATCCGTTCGGCCATGCAGACCTCCATCTCCAATTGTAATTTATACTGTGTGCATCATAGTCATGATTATGACCAAAATAATAGTGATCATCATCATCATGTGCTGTGTCGAGTAGAGTGAGCGATTATATTCCTTTACTAGCAACAGTTTTCTCTGATCTTGATAAGTTTGACCACTCTTAGGCCGTCCAGTCTACCAACACATTCATAATTTTCTCTCTCTCTCTCTCTCTCTCTCTCTCTCTCTCTCTCTCTCTCTCTCTCTCTCTCTCTCTATCTGGCATCTTTGTATCTAACCTCCCCGTTTTCCAATCTTTCCTGGTCTCTGGTATATGTTCCTCCCCCCTCCTCCTTCTCCTCCTCCTCCTCTTCCTCCTCCTCCTCCTCCTCCTCATCATCATCATCATATCATCATGTACCATGCCGAGGTATGGCTGTCAAGGCTCGCCCTCTCATTCGATCAGTAGTCTTGAATAAGTTCTATGTTCCGATCCTGTAATGCCATCCAGATATTTATCGCTTGTCTTCCCCTTGCTCTTTCCCTAATCAATAATAAACACGAAAATACAATTTTATTTTTGAAAAATTAACTACAATTTAGATCAGGATAAAAAATATTGCGTGTGTTTATATTTTTTCAATGCATTTACATATGAAAAGTTGTTACTGTGGCGGCCCCGTTTTGTGCAGCCTGGTTCCACCGCACCATCTGCAGCTTTGCACCATTTTCCGCCGCATATCCAATTACAGGACATCGCTGTCAACACCAGCATTTTACCGCAGTTGTTGATTTCTTGGCTCAGTAATTTGCCATTGCTTTCTGAGCGGCCATCTCACATATCCCTAAGTAACGACCGCGGGGAGAACCGCTACCGATTCTCGTGCAGCTACGTTTGCTCACGTGGTTAAACGGGATTACGGAGAACGTCGCTATTTCCTAGGCCAGGGAGACCGGCTTGCACCATTTGGTGCACGATAAATCCCGCAATTGAACATTTCTGCGATTTTCACTTTCTCATGATGCACCGAGAACGTGCTTATTTTGCTTAATGCTAAATCCAGCCCTGCCGTGATATTGCATTATTCGATAATATGATATTATTTGTGTTTTTGGCGTGCTTTCATTTGATACGTTTCACTTTCATTGCACACCGGCATCTTCATGAGAGCTCCAGTCGCCTCCAATTCATCAAACACTATATCGTGTCGTTTTTGTCATTAGATCTGCCCCGTTCAGTCTCAGAAGAGAAGATATAATTAGGGCCTACCCCAGCCTCATATTAATAATCCTGTAACCAAAACAGTCACATTTCGGATATTACTACTGTAAGTCAATAAGTAAGTCACAAATGGCTGTAGAAAAATAACTAACTATGATAACAACTTGAAACCAGTTAATTTTTATACATACATTGTCCCTTTATTTCTCAACATAATTTTCACCAACACTGATGCACTTATCCCATCGTTTTATCAGTCTTTCAAAACCGGCTGCATAGAACTGCGTGCTCTGTTTTCTAAACCACCTTTTCACTTCACATTCAACTTCGGCGTCACTCGCGAAATGTCTCCCGCCAAGGTGAGTTTTCAGTGGACTTAGCCCCAAGCGATTTCCGATAAAGCGGTGCATAGCTGGGTAGAAAAAGTTACGAGGGCGAATCAATAAGTAAGTCACACAGTTATGTGGGATGGCAGGTAAATGACAACAGAGCACGCATTTCTATGCAGCCGGTTTGTGAGGACTGATAAAACGATGGGATCAGTGCATCAATGTTGGTGGAAATTATGTTGAGAAATAAAGGGACAATGTATGTATAAAAATAAACTGGTTTCAAGTTGTTATGCCACTGCCAACAGCCCAAACCAAAACCAGACTAACTACAGTCCCTAAACTCAAGGTATTCATCCAGCTAACCTTTCGAGGGGATGACGTAATGCAACGTTTACAAGACCCGCTTACTACAGCAGTAGGCCGAACATTCTGTGCTGCAACTCCAGTCATTAGATATAAAACCGTACCGATTCCTACACCAGCAGTCAAAGAGCCTGTTTCTCTGTACGCTACAAACAATTGTATTTACCAATTCACATGTAGATGCCAGGCCTTCTACATTGGTAGAACAGAGAGACAGCTTAACAAACGAGTGTCACATACCTCAATGGGTTAACAAGATACAACACACAGGAGATGCTAGCCTCGTGGGGCCGATACACCGGAAGCTCCCGGCGTCTACAATTGGTAGGCACATTATCGGAAGCGGCCATGTGGTTGACAGAGACACTGCCTTTCGCGTGTTGTTTAACGCAAAAAATAATCGCTTGTTAAAATTTGCAGAAGCAATTATGATCAATCAACGCAAGCCATGTTAGTCAGCTTAAAATTACCGTGGTAGATAATTGACATTACTGTGAGAATATGTGTATATTTCAACTTGAAGGATTTATCTAGTTAATTCACGCAAGTTGTGTGATTTCTGCAGTATGTACCTGACGAGATGCAGCGAAATATGCCAGGCAATAAATCGTGCAAATCTATTGTTTGTGTCTTCGTTATTCAAGTTAGTTATTTTTCTACAGCCATTTGTGACTTACTTATTGACTTACCCTCGTAATTTGAAAGGGATTGTTGTCAATAGGTGGTAAGAGCTATATTTTGATGAGTAGTTCAACACATTAAACAAATTCCGTAGCAATAGGTAGGATCCTATCGTGCGCGCGTGTGTATGTGTGTGTGTGTGTGTGTGTGTGTGTGTGTGTATGTGTGTGTGTGTGTATACTAGATTAGTTAGTTGGGGTTCCAACTTCACGGCAACGGGTCGTCCCCATTATACTCCGTTCCTGTGCCAGTGAATTTCACACAAAATGCTCCCCACTGTCCAATGTGAAAAGTGGAACAGACAGGAGTCTCGGCAATCCAACAGCCAGCACAGGTACATTGTGCATAATACCGCCGCCATAATGCCAACACAAAAGTCGTCAACGGAAACCACAGTTCATCGTGGATGGAATCGGCAGTCACCAGAAAGACCTCATTGACCCGGGTTTTCTCACATGGCTCTGTCTTTATCCGCAGGGCGACCCACCGAAAGCGTCGCATAAAGCACGAACTCCGTAGCTCCAGCGCCGACTCCCTGGAGTCTCCTGAAAAATGCACTCGTGAACCGAAAAACCAAATCAGTCAATTCAGCAACAGCCAGTAGCCATGGTTCGAACATGCAGGTCACTGTACAAACAAAAGCGGACATGTAAAAACATTTCACGGGAATACCACAGCTCACAGAGTCGCGCCACGCACTCACTCAGTAGCAGGGCGATGGAACCATATACTACCAGTCCAACATGAGGAAAATGCGAAATGCAAACCGCAGCCACAAGGATAAATACTCCAGAGGCCGTAGCGGTTCAATGCCTAACCGCCATACTGGTTACCGGAAGTCTGTACTAGAATTAGTAAGTAAAGGATTGGGGCTGCTTGGACATATAATACTACCCGTATTTCTATATCAATTGGGGAAGCCTTTGAGGCCACTAACACATTTCATAAATAGACATACAAGTATTGTTTGGCACTCATATAAAAAGAAGACGGAAGTAGAGATTAGATGGCGCACAAGACAACATTCAATTTGTATGTAGTCTAGTGCGTCCTCTAGTCTCTACTTCCTTCTCCTACCTCTATGATTGCCAATACAATGCATGTGTGTTTATTTATGAACCGTATTTGCATAGACCAGTCGCCAGACGGTGGGTCACGTGTTCATGTATCACTCCGCCGCTTTCGCTTCCCTAGACATTTCCTAGTACCAATTTTAGGCTGGGTTCACTTGGGTGACCAGGTCAAATTTACAAATCCGCTCCAATGTATATTACACCCATGAACACCGAGCCGGCAGACGAGCGTCTGGCCACTATGTTAACGAGGCTCCCGTATGCCAGAATTACATATACTATAATTATTATTATGTGGTAATTATTTGTTAGTTAAAACACATTGCCAGAACAGTGGCTTAATCGGTCTACTCTTTATGGTTTACAACTGCTGAGGGATTTGTAGCGTGCTCAGCGCACACACTGGGCCTCCTAGGTTTTAGTCCTGGTCCGACAGGACGAGTCTTCCGATTTACTAACATAGGATTAGGACAGATATAAGAGTATATAATCAGTTTCTTATTTGGTAAGAAGTCCATACCTATCATGATTTGAATAGTACGAGGTCTGGTAATTCAGAGGTAGGCTTCGTAACCAATAGCCACTACGCCGTCTATCTGCGGTTTTATTGATATAGAGGCCGTGTTATAGTTACAGTTTTTACTATAGTTCTGTTCACACAGAGACCTCGAATCTTTGTTATAGTTGCAGTTATTATAGTTCTCTCTATACAAAGAAGTAGCATGCTGGCAACAGTTGCAGTTGACATTATAATTATTTATGTCCATTTACGTAGAACAGTTGTTGTTGTTGTTGTTGTTGTTGTTGTTCTTATAGTTCCTTCCACACCCAGACGTAGAATGATTGCTACAATTGTGGTTGTTCTTATAGTTCCTTCCACACCCAGACGTAGAATAATTGCTACAATTGTTTTGTTCTTATAGTTCCTTCCACACCCAGACGTAGAATGATTGCTACAATTGTTGTTGTTCTTATAGTTCCTTCCACACCCAGACGTAGAATGATTGCTACAATTGTTGTTGTTCTTATAGTTCCTTCCACACCCAGACGTAGAATGATTGCTACAATTGTAGTTGTTCTTATAGTTCCTTCCACACCCAGACGTAGAATGATTGCTACAATTGTAGTTGTTCTTATAGTTCCTTCCACACCCAGACGTAGAATGATTGCTACAATTGTAGTTGTTCTTATAGTTCCTTCCACACCCAGACGTAGAATGATTGCTACAATTGTTGTTGTTCTTATAGTTCCTTCCACACCTAGACGTAGAATGATTGCTACAATTGTTGTTGTTCTTATAGTTCCTTCCACATCCAGACGTAGAATGATTGCTACAATTGTAGTTGTTCTTATAGTTCCTTCCACACCCAGACGTAGAATGATTGCTACAATTGTTGTTGTTCTTATAGTTCCTTCCACACCCAGACGTAGAATAATTGCTACAATTGTTGTTGTTCTTATAGTTCCTTCCACACCCAGACGTAGAATGATTGCTACAATTGTTGTTGTTCTTATAGTTCCTTCCACACCCAGACGTAGAATGATTGCTACAATTGTTGTTGTTCTTATAGTTCCTTCCACACCCAGACGTAGAATAATTGCTACAATTGTTGTTGTTCTTATAGTTCCTTCCACACCCAGACGTAGAATGATTGCTACAATTGTAGTTGTTCTTATAGTTCCTTCCACACCCAGACGTAGAATGATTGCTACAATTGTTGTTGTTCTTATAGTTCCTTCCACACCCAGACGTAGAATGATTGCTACAATTGTTGTTGTTCTTATAGTTCCTTCCACACCCAGACGTAGAATGATTGCTACAATTGTTGTTGTTCTTATAGTTCCTTCCACACCCAGACGTAGAATGATTGCTACAATTGTTGTTGTTCTTATAGTTCCTTCCACACCCAGACGTAGAATGATTGCTACAATTGTTGTTGTTCTTATAGTTCCTTCCACACCCAGACGTAGAATGATTGCTACAATTGTAGATGTTCTTATAGTTCCTTCCACACCCAGACGTAGAATGATTGCTACAAAAATTGCTGTTTCCGTGAAGTAGAAACACGTCTACTGTTGAAGTTGCTATCATAGTTATTGTGTATACCAAAAAGTGAAATACTTGATACATTTTTGTAGTTGTTATACTATTTCTTTCTACACCAAAATGTAAAACAATTACTACAATTGTAGTTATTATAGCTCTTTCTTCACTGTGAAGTAGATTCCTGGCTACAGCTGTAGTATGTTAGTTCTTTCTGCAACCAGAAGTAGATTCATCGCTATAATTGTTGTTGTCATAATAGTTCTTTCTACGCGGGGACATAGATTCATGGTTACACTTGTAGTTGTCATTATAATTCTTTCAACCTAGAAGCAGAATCCTGGCTAAGGTTGTAGTTGTTCGTTCTATTTGTACGAAGAAGTATAACTTCAGCTACGGTTATAATTGTTATAATCCTTTCTACACCAAGAAATATAATCCTAGCTACAGTTGTAATTTTTATTTTAATTCCTTCTACTCCGAGATGACAACAGCAAAAAATGCTGGGGTTGACTGCAACGTCCTGTAACTTTTTTTTCCTACTACAAGAAATATAATCCTATTAACAGTTGTAGTTATTATTTTAATTCTTCCTTACCAAGAAATAGAACCCTGATAACAGTTGTTGTTGTTAGTATTATAGTTTGTATAGATGTTTCAGTTGCAGAAATAGAAAAAAAATGTTTACACTTGTAGTTGTTTGTATAGTTGTATTAGTTGCAGAAATAGAAAAATAATTACAGTTGTAATTGATATTGTAGTTGTTTATGTATGGAGAGCACAAAATATGGCAACACGTGTAATTGTTAAAATAGCAGTTTCTAGATGCAGAAAACAGAATTTTCACTTCTTGTGTACTTATTATAATTGTCCATAGACAGAGAAGTGTCTGTCTGTCAGGTCTTAGTCAGATATTACTGAGTTACTGCATAAAAGTAGACGGTACTACCTGCTTTCTGTTAGCGCCAAATGTTGGGCTACGCTCACCAAAACACGACACGTCACATGATGACAACGGCTTCGGTCGGAGTAGCATGATTCGGAGTGTACATGCCTCATCCTAGTGCGAGGAAATACTACCTAAATATTAAATGTCATGGAAGGGCAGACAACGTCCTAAGTCTTAATCTGCAACTGGTCTAGGATGGAAGCTACGATAATCGAGCAGATAGATGGTTGCTTTAGTGATCCGGCAGATTCTGCAGCTTGTCTTTTCCCAGATATATTAGTGTTAACTTTCCTCTGGAGCAAACTAGGCAGGCCGAGAGAGGGATCATACTGCATGGGCAACACATGGTCTCTTGTGGTATGGAGGGGTATAACTAAATCCCTGGTCGCCGCCCTGGGTTGTGGTTGTGCCTTTTGTGAAGCACAATTTAACAAACTATCGTCTGTCAAGACGGCAAGGTGCCAGTAAACTAAAGGACTCATTTCCACACTTAAGACGTAATGGGTTTATTTATTAGGCTAAACGTATGCAGCTGCGATATATGAGAATATATTCATTCATTCAGAAAAACCTCGCTCCCTTAACAATCTTCCGAAAAACCTTTATATCATAAGCAAGATGTCCCGCGTCTGATAAACTTATCTGGAGATCAGCCGCCACATCCTGCACCCATCTTCTCTATGGTCTTCCTTTTCCTCTTTTCCCAGGCATATACACCTCCATTATTGTTCTCTCCAAACTTTCGTAACGTGTCAAGTGACCAAAATATTTCAATTTTCTTTTGCTTTATTGTCTTTAATAGCCAACCTTCTTCAATATTCAGCTCTTTAATTATGGATGCATTTGTTCTTTTATGTATCCAAGATATTCTTAGAACTCGTCTATAACATTTATATGTAAAGGCATTTAAGCGCTGTTCAGCTTGTTTAGTAAGTGCCCAGGTATTACAGGCATATGGTGCAATGGAAAAGACCCATGCTCTTAAAAATCTACTTGTGCTTCTATCTGTCCCACTCCACATTTTATTCAGTTGGTGTAGTCTTTGAAGAGCAATAGATATTCGTCTTTTAATTTCTTCCATTGTATCACCATTCTTGGTAATCTATGACTCAAGATATTCGAAATCTTCCGCCACCTCCAATGTTTCCTTATTAACATATTTTTCTTTCTCCATAATAGTTTTGTCTGTATGCATTATCTTTGTTTTTGCTATGTTAGGATATAAGTTGGGATTTCCACTAATCAATTGTGTTGAGGCTATTAGATTTCTATACGATTATGTGTTGTGGATATAAATACTGTATCATCAGCATATCGAATCTCTTGTATGTCATCACCACCGATATTTAGGGCATTATATTGCTCCCTGTTTATATCATCTCTGACATTTCTCATTATATTTTTGGCACACAGGTTAAACAAATAGGGGTACAGCACACAGCCCTGGCAGACTCTTTGCTTGATGTCAAACCAATCTGATGCCCCACCATCTATTCTAACCGCTATTTGCTGATTTATATAGAGAATTTTTATGAGTTGCATTACATGTGATGGAAAGCCCATATTCCTCGTGTCTTTGATGCCTTTGAGTAATAATTAAAAAAAACATATAACAATAGATTTACATTAAATTATCTGCATTTCTCTATTATTCATCGTGTGTTGAGTATGTGATCTTTTGTTCCATTTCTTTGTCTAAATCCAGCTTGAACCACGTTAATTTCTTCTTCCATTTTCTTACCATTATGATTTTTATTAGAATTATATCTTATACTTGCAAGACTGATAAGTTCAACAGTTCTATAGCTGGTGCATAATTTCAGGTTGCCCTTTTTTGGTATTGGAATGAAGATAGTTCTCTTCCAATCCTTTGGCCATATACCATATTTCCATTTATGTTTACATAATCCGAGGTAGATTTGTATGCTTTCTTCATCTCCCACCTTAATTAGTTCAACTGGTATCTCATCACATCCAGGTGATTCACCATTCTTAAGGTTCTTTATTGCCTGTGCAATTTCATGTAATGAGGGTTCAGGTTCTGTCTCTGCGGTCATTTGTTCATGTATCTCATTCATATAATCATAGTCATTCATATCATACATTCTACTGCAGTATTCCTGCCATCTTTCTAGAATTTGTTTAGATTCTGTTAAGGTATTTCCCAACTTGTCACAGATAACATTTAATTGAGGTTGAACATTTCTTGTCAATAATTTCATTTCTTTGAATATTTCGTAATCTATTCCAGTCTTTAAAATTGCTCTGTTCTGGTACAGCAATCTTGTATATATTGTTTTGTGTCCTTTCTTGTGTTCTTTGTTATTTCTCGAGTTAAAGATTTATAATTCATCCTGCTGTTATCGGATTCACCTCCTTTCTGTTTCCCTTCCCTTTATGCTAACGTGTCTGATGCAATCCATGGCTTATGTTGCTTGTTCTGGTCGGAATTAAATCTTTGGCTGCAGTTATGAAGATATCTTTAGCTTGTACTGCCAATTCATCAGGTGTCAATCCCTCTAGTATAGACATGAAGACACCAAAACAATTCTTCACTTCTATGTGTTGCCAAAAACTGTTTCTCCCTTTTTGTCCAGCACGCTGTCTAACAAATGTAAGTCAGCTCAACAGGAACAATTCAATATTACATCAAGGATTTGAGTAACGGCTGGCATTTCTTGTCATTCGAATGTTATTCACACATTGTCACGTCAGAGCAGGTCACCGTTCCCATGTTGTTGGGAGGGCCGGTGCCATGTTGACAAATATAAATATAATGTTATTATCAACTGCAGTGTCCAAGTACATATATTTATTTATTAGAATGTTAAGATAATTTCCAACCGCCTATCGTTCCCTAGACTGCATCACTGCCGATCATCATAAAAAGGGTTACTTACAAACAAACTATGTCTGTTGACAAGTTGTGACTTCTTGTTGCTAACCGAACGACAACATTTTAGCGCAGTGCCATTCCATCAATTTTTGATCTAAATATCCATGGCCGACCTTCCGTCTTGATTCCAGAGTGTGCCTTCTTTACCTTCCCTTAATCGAATGACTGATTTATCTTTTCTGAAGGATAATACTTCACCGCTGTCACTTTAGTCTGCCTTTGGTTCATCATAACCAGACCTAACTGCCGGTTCATGACGTATTACACAGTGAAGTTTTTCACACAGTGACGTCACTTAGCAACCTTTCCCTATGCTGCTTCGAGATTAACTCTTCGGGTCCCTTTTCACTTTAACTTCTGTGTCTCATTCTGAAGTGCTGTTTATTCCTTCTTCTGCTACATGGTAGTTGTATGCATCTGGTATTTTTGTGAGATCAAAACGAAGTGGCCTTGCTCTTCGGGTAGGCTTTTTGAGTTTTACTTTCAAATCTGCTTCTAATAACTGATGATCCCTATCACAGTCTGAACTTTGTAAGGTTATGCTTGATCTCCGTCTTCTTTGTATTAAAATATAATCTATCTGCTGTTTGAGAGTACTGTACGCGGACTTCCACGTGAAGAGTCTTCTTGGGTGTTGTTTTAAAAGTGTATTGGCTATCGTTAACTCATTTTCTGTGCAAGATTCAATTAATTTGTTACCTGCATCATTTATATTTCCCAATCCAAATTTTCACACAACGTGTCTCTCATGTTCAGCTCTTCCAGTACCAATTTTTGCATTAACATCTCCCATTATTATTGTTATATGATTATGACGAATCTTATGTAATGTGTCTTGCAGTGTGCTGTAAAAATCTTCATGATCGTCTTCCTCTGCTGTTGAAGTAGGTGCATATATCTGCATGAGAATTGTGTTTATTTTGGATGGCCTTAAGACAGTGAAGATTCTATCACTAACCGGGTTATATCCAATTAAAGCTTTTGCATTTATTTTATCTAAACAAAATGCCACTCTGCTCTGGCCCTCGACATCTCTACCAGAATATATGAAAAGACTTCCATTTTCAGTTGTAAAATGTCCCTTGCCTCTCCATCGATGTTCAATAATTCCTAAAATGTGAATATTTAACCTCTCAATCTCATCACATACTATCTTAAGCTTTCACTCATACAGACGTCTCACATTCCACGTTCCTAATCTCAATCTCCTTCTTAGTCTGACACATGGGATTTATTTGGTAACACCTTCAGGATTAACTCCGTCATCACGATTAATAGTACTGGCCCCTGTGTCACACTCATCGGCAGTGTTATCTGATCTGCCTGGCCTGGGGGTCTCACCACCAGATCTCTTTCTTATTAGGTTTTCATTCATGGTTTTAAGATTTCTTGCCAAGTTTTGCAGAAGGTAGTCCGCCGTTGTTTTCCTTCTCGGCAGTGACTGTACTAGCCGGTAGCTATAGCCAATGTCACTACTGATGAGATCATATGCCTATCGCCACAGAATGCAGACCATAACCAACAACAATCTGTCGGCTGCCCTCACAGTCCATTCACCACAATGAGTATATATATATATATATATATATATATATATATATATATATATATATATATATATATACATATATATATATATATATATATATATATATATATATATCTTATATATAAAAGGCAATCTCCGTCTGTCTGTCTGTCTGTCTGTCTGTCTGTCTGTCTGTCTGTCTGTCTGTCTGTCTGTCTGTCTGTCTGTCTGTCTGTCTGTCTGTCTGTCTGTCTGTCTGTCTGTCTGTCTGTCTGTCTGTCTGGCTGTCTGTCTGTCTGTCTGTCTGTCTGTCTGTCTGTCTGTCTGTCTGTCTGTCTGTCTGTCTGTCTGTCTGTCTGTCTGTCTGTATGTATGTATGTATGTATGTATGTATGTATGTATGTCTGTCTGTCTGTATGTATGTATGTATGTATGTATGTATGTATGTATGTATGTATGTATGTATGTATGTATGTATGTATGTATGTATGTATGTATGTATGTATGTATGTATGTATGTATGTATGTATGTATGTATGTATGTATGTATGTATGTATGTATGTATGTATGTATGTATGTATGTATGTATGTATGTATGTATGTATGTATGTATGTATGTATGTATGTATGTATGTATGTATGTATGTATGTATGTATGTATGTATGTATGTATGTATGTATGTATGTATGTATGTATGTATGTATGTATGTATGTATGTATGTATGTATGTATGTATGTATGTATGTATGTATGTATGTATGTATGTATGTATGTATGTATGTATGTATGTATGTATGTATGTATGTATGTATGTATGTATGTATGTATGTATGTATGTATGTATGTATGTATGTATGTATGTATGTATGTATGTATGTATGTATGTATGTATGTATGTATGTATGTATGTATGTATGTATGTATGTATGTATGTATGTATGTATGTATGTATGTATGTATGTATGTATGTATGTATGTATGTATGTATGTATGTATGTATGTATGTATGTATGTATGTATGTATGTATGTATGTATGTATGTATGTATGTATGTATGTATGTATGTATGTATGTATGTATGTATGTATGTATGTATGTATGTATGTATGTATGTATGTATGTATGTATGTATGTATGTATGTATGTATGTATGTATGTATGTATGTATGTATGTATGTATGTATGT
>JACEFZ010003536.1:0-13925 GCA_014155875.1 Cepaea nemoralis
ACAAACAAACATTTAAAACTAAAGAACATCCCAAAAAAAAAAAATAAAAGAGTTTCAAGTACCTAGGAAGTATAATATCATCACATGGCAGATCACAAGACGAGATCGAAAAAGATGCAATAAGGCAAATCAACTCATTGGACACATGGCACCAATACTAAAGAACAAACATATATCAATAAATACTAAGAAAGCACTTTACAACACAATCTTCCTACCAACTCTGTGCTACCAATGCCAAACCTGGACAATGACAGAAAAAGAGAAAAGAAAAATCACAACAACAGAAATGAGGTTCTTGAGAAGAATACTCAACGTATCAAGAAGAGATAAGATCAGAAATGAAGAAATCAGGGAAAAAGTGGGAGTTAAAGCAACACCAGATTTTATTAGAAAGCAGCAAGTCAAATGGTTTGGCCATGCAGGTAGGTTACCAGTCAACAGCATACCACAACAAGCAATGATGTACAGACCAGATGGAAACAGAGGAAGAGGTCCGACCACGTAAACGTTGGACGGAGGGAATAGCAGAGTCCATGGGAATATCGATATATGAAGCCCATAATCGGGCACTCTCACGATGTTTATACTTCACCTCGACACCGCAAGGTAAAAGAGGAACATGATGAGATGAGATGAGATGAGTAACTTCTTGGCAAGTTCACGTACAATAATTTGACATTTCCTTCTGAACGACCAGCACTCATATCATTAGTAAGTCGATCTGCTGCCACATCGTTCGCCACGCGTCCTTGAAGTTTCCCTTGAGGGGCCCACAAAAAACGCGGGTGCGAATGTTGATTGGCTCAGCAAAAATTAAAGTAAGTTAACTGTTTCAGTCCCAAACAAAGAGTAGGTTTGAACCAAACATGGTGCACACTCAAACGGACAAGCACTATAATGTCAGTATCCGTTCATTAAGCATTGAAATTGTGGAAGATACCACGAAACAAAACACATAACACGACGATCTTAGTATGACGATATATCGTCCCTCTGGTCAAATGGGAGGTATGTGACCTCCCATTTGACCAGAGGGGCGATATATTATCCTTCGACATTGAGTCAGTTAAGGACCCCCTCCACCAATTGGATATATGGTGCTGGTGTCATATGTTAAAGGAATAAAACTGATTGGTCTGTACAACACGGGGGATATTACCTGATACCTAGCACACACGAGCGTGCGCAGGAAGGCAGGCTTTGCGTTCCTTTCTCGAGCACACCACGTGACCAAACCATGCAGGTATTTACTTCTCTGCACTCCCCTTTTTCTTTTCACCTAGTCTTGTCAGTTGTCACCAAGTTCTATACTTTATTTCTTTTCATAACGTGACCAAAAACTTTTGACTGCCCACGTCTAATTTTTCTAATCAGTTTACGGTTTTCACTTGCTTCTTGTAGGACTTGCTCATCGGTGTTTATATCTATACATGGTATTCATTGAATTTTCCCCAGAAATCACATTTACACTGCCATGAGATGCTTTTCGGCTTGTCTGCTCATTGTCCACGTCTCACATCCATGCAAACGTACGGGTTCAATGTAGTATTTCATCATTCTTTTTCTTGTTGCAATTGACATCTTTTTATTAGTCAGTATGTTTTCCATCTTGTAAAAGACAACGTTCACCATAGCGATTCTTGTTCTAATTTCTCCAAGGCACCAAAAACACCCCCCCCCCCCCACACCAGATTTTATGACGGCTCCGAGATCGTTGTACCGGTTCATTTGTTTAAGAATATTCCACTTGTTGTGTGTATTACTTTGTGATATTTCTTTCTTCTTAATGACGATCATAATCTCCGACATTTAAAAATTTAATTCTAACCTTAGTTGTTCACGGTCTGCAACAACCGCATCTACTAAATGTTGCAGTTCCTGTTCAGTGTCTGCAATCAACACTGCATCATCCGCATATCTAATGTTATTTGTGTTATGTCCCCCAATGATGATTCTCCTCATATCTTCTACATTTATAAAATGCATGCAGACAGACAGACAGACAGACAGACAGACAGACAGACAGACAGACAGACAGACAGACAGACAGACAGACAGACAGGCAGGCAGGCAGGCAGACAGACAGGCAGTCAGGCAGACAGACAGACAGAGAGACAGGCGCACGCACGCACGCATACAGACAGATATATAGACAGACAATAGACTGACTGACATTCAAACAGACAAACACACAGACAGAAAGACGCGCAACAAGTGAAGCATAGCTACACACAGTAACGCATAAATACACACATACTCACAAGCATACACCACTCATACACCACACATACACCTCACATACACAACACATACACCACACATACACCACACATACACATAGAGACCAAGTCTTACCGAAACTTGAGCTCAGAATTATTACAACTCTCAACATTACGTAGAATACACTCATTCTGAACACACTGTTGTAATCCTGCTCATTACGTGTGGACTGCTGTCAATACTATATCATCCGCATATCTCTGGCATATTTTTCAAACTAAACATAAAACGTGTATCTCGCTCAAACATAATTATTCTCAACCATACACATCATACTTTAGACACACATCAACAAAGCACATTCAATAAGGAAGAATAAAGGTGAGCAATTTGGCGATAAGATGCTAAAAGGTCAAGGATCGTAACGTCATTTCCGACTCACCGAAACTGAGAAATCATGAAACATAGGTCTGATAGATGTTAGCATGATTGAATAGATAAAAGTGATCACTCTTAAACTTCCGGTGTGCTGATACCAAGGTAGTGGGTTCAAATCCTAGACTAAAATCTTGACTCAGGAAGGTAAATTACAAGTACCTCAGAAGTCGGAGTGGGTTCGCCTGATACAGAGAGACACTGGTAATAGGGAAAGATTCTTCTTCTTCTTCTTCTTTCGTTCGCTTGAAATATGTCTATATCTGCAATGTCGTCTCTTGCATGAATTGAACTGTTTTTTTCAGTTCACACAGTGGTCCATAGAGTTTATCTTCCACTGTCGTCTCTCTAGGCCAGAAGATTTGCCTAGATATGTTATATTTTGGGCAGTCTTGGAGTATGTGCTCTGCTGTCTGCGACGCCAATCCACATGTGCACATGGCTGTTTCACCAATCTTGAATTTTGTATACATGTGGTTGCGTAATCTATTGTGTCCTGTTCTGAGGCGCAGAATAATGACTTGTTCTGGTCTGTCCATAACGTGGTAGTCATCTTGAGCAGGTTTTGGTGGCTTTCTGACTGATTTGATCATTCTTTTCTTTTGGTGGTATGTAACGGGCACATCAGGCTGTTCTTCTTTGGCTCCTTCCTTAGCCAATTGATCAGCTCTGTCGTTTCCGGGTACTCCACAGTGGGATGGTATCCACTGTATGGTGACTTTATGCTGACTGCTAAGTTCAGAAAGTAGTGTCCTTAGTACTGGCAATTTCCCAGAGAGGAGCGCCTCGAGTACTGATTTTGCATCTGTTAGTAGCACCACAGGTTGTGTACCATTGCTGTTATTTAGTAATTTCTCTGTTGCTATCTTGATTGCCTCAATTTCGCATCATAGTTATGGCAGTACTTTCCTGTCGGTACTCTGGCTGTGTCCCTAGTATTATTTGGGTATTCTATGTACACTCCCGCTCCTCCATTTCGAACAGCATTTTGTGCTGACCCATCTGTGTAGACTCGGATCCAGAGATCCTGTGGGTATTCTTCATCAAGGAAGCTGAGAGTGGCTGTTCTGCGCTGCACACTGTTCTGTTCTTCCTTGTCAAATATTCCTCTCACTTTTGTCTGGATTTGTAACGATAGTCTATGCTCATCTTTCCATGGAGTTCGCTCTGGAATAGTTGTTAGGGGGATACCAACTGTGGGCAGATCAGTGGTTTCTCTGCAGAGTCGTTTGGCCTGGTGGATAAAACTACTTCTTTTCAACCGCCCCATAGCTAGGTTTTCAAATCTGTTCTTCATAGGGTGGCCTGGCAAGCTGAGGAACTTTTCTGCTTGTATTAGCGTTTTCGTATCTCTGCGCTCACTCAGTGCCTGTGTCCTCCCCATCTTCTCCATTTCCACTATAGGGGTTGATCTCATTCCTCCTGTGGTGACTCTAAGTGCTTGATTTTGCACCTTGTCCAGCTCTTGTAGTGTGGTTTTTGATGCTGAACACCACGCAGTTGACCCATATTCCAGGTGTGGTCGTATGCTCTGTTGGTAAACTTTGCTAAGTATTTTCGTACTGGCTCCCCATGTGGTTCCACTTATCTTTCTCAGGATGGCTATTTTCCTTCTGGCTTTTGCTACTGCTGTGTTGATGTGCTTTCTCCATGTCAGCTTGCCATCAAATGTTACTCCAAGGTATGTTGGTTCTTTATCTTCTCTTAGGGGTGTTCCATTTATCTGGATGATCCCTGCCTTTTGTTTTGGAGAGAGGGTAAATAGGGTGGTGCTGCACTTGTCAGTGTTTATGCTGACACACCATCTATTTGCCCATGCAGCAAATGTATCTACAGCTCTTTGTAGCAATTTGGTGGCCACTGATGCATATTCATTTGTGCTCCATAGAACCAGGTCATCGGCGTACATTGCCGCTTTAATTCCATGTGGTAGGTGAGCAACAAGATCATTGATGAAGATTAGAAAAAGTGTGGGGGACAAGACTCCGCCCTGGGGAACACCGTGACGCAGTAGTACTTTCTTGCTCTTGAGTCCGTCTATCTGTACTCAGGCTCTTCTGTTGTGCAAGTATGCTTTCACCCATTTGTACATTCTTCCATTGACTTTGCAGTTTCTCAGTTTCTTCATCAGACCTTCTTTCCAGACTTTGTCAAAGGCTTTCTTCAGATCTATCCATGCCGCAAGCACCAGCTTCTTCTCTTGGAATGCATCCTCAATTTCTTGAGAGAGGTAGGTTGTCTGATCTTCCGTAGAGTAGCACTGCCTAAAGCCAGCCTGCTGTGGCACAAGGATGTTTTTACTTTCAATGTACCACTGCAGTCTGTGATTGATGATGCGCTCCAGCGTTTTGCAGAGACAGCTGGTGAGGCTAATTGGTCTGTAGCTAGAGGCAATGGAACCATCTTTCCCTGATTTTAGGAGGGGTATCATGATTGCTTCTCTCCAGGCTTGTGGAACACTGCCTAAGGTCCAGCTGTTATTGAAGATCTGCAACAGCTTTGTTTTGGCCTCTGTTCCTAGGTTCCTGATCATTTCATTGGAGATACCATCAGCTCCTGGTGACTTTCTCATTTTCAGTTTTGATATGGCTAGCTCCAGTTCGCTGATTGTGATGGGTGCCTCCAGAACCTCATGTACTATTTCCTTCTGTCCTGTATGTTGTCGTTTCTCTCGAATCTCTTGTTGTTTCTCTGGACTAATTTTGATATTGCTATCTTGTGCGAACGAGTCCGCAAAATGGTCAGCTGCTTGCTTTCTTGTTAAGATTTTTCCATCTTTATGTAGCGCAATTGAGTTTCTCCCTGTGCCCTCGTCATTAAGCTGTTTTATTAGCTTCCACAATTTCCTTGTGTCTCTTTCAAAGTTCAGAGACTCCGTTTTCTCCTGCCAGCTTTTCCGTCTAGCCTGCAGCTTGGCCCTTTGAAATTTGGCTTTTGCATGCTGGAATTTATTGTGGTGCTCTTGGCTGGGTGTGGCCTCTGCTTGCTTTCTACACACTTCAACATCATTATGCAACTGTTCCAGTTCACTACTCCAGTAGGGTTTATATTGTTTACGGGCTCCTCTTGGTACTGTTTCTCGCGCTGCCCGTAGTATGCATTTCCCAAACTCTTCAACTACTTTATTTATGTCTTTCTCAGTGTTCAGGTTTCTAACCAATATGCTAGTGCGATGCTTGTACATTGCCCAGTCTGCTTTCTTGTAGTTCCACCTCGAGAGGGTGCTGCTTTCACTTACAAGCTCATTTTCTACGGTTAGAAAGACTGGCCGATGGTCACTGCCACCAAGTTGTTTCCCAACAATTCGTGTAATGTTCCACTCCAGGTCTGGTGAATGAAAAGCCAGGTCAGGTGTAGTTGTAGAGTGCCATGATCTCGAGTAGAAAGTATGTGGGTCGGACGGCTTGTTAATCAACATGAATCTATTCGCATCCTGCCAGTCTTCCAGTCTCTCTACTCTCTGGTCCATGTGATCATAGCCCCAGCTCTGCGAGTGGCTGTTGAAATCGCCACACACAATCATTTTTTTCTTTTAGTGGTAGTGTGTCCACCAGTGCCTGTGGGCGGTCACTTGGACAGTAGTAATTGATCAGATGTAGATCTGTATTACCTGTCTTAAGTTTAAGTGTCTGATACTCAGCCCCTTCCATGTAGACTTTGATTTGGGAAGCCATGATGTTATTTCTTACAAGGGTCAGTATCCCACCTTTTCGCCTGTCCTTTCGGTCAGATCGGTAACACTGGTAGCCTCTGATTTTGAAGGCTATATTTTCATTGAGGTGAGTTTCTTGCAAGCAACATATGCTTACTTTTTCTTGGTCCAAGATTTTTTCTAATTCTATTTTTTTGTTGCTGACTCCCTCCGCATTCCAGAGCATTATTTTAAGTCTTCGTTTGGTAAGGCCAGTCATCCTATTCTCATGTCCCCTGGCTCCACAGGACATCTGAGAAGGACCTCCAGTAGTTGGGGTTGGACCCTTTCGAGACATAGGGCCCGGCACTGCACCTGCCTGTAGGTCCAAAGCAGGGCGAGCACCATAACGATTAGCAGTAGTCGACATATTCCATTTTGCGTGATTGCGTGGCATCCTGATTTCTGTGGTGCGCCTCTTGGCTGGTTGCCTCCGACTTCAGCACCTTTCTTTGCTAGAGCAGACTGTGGTCTCACTCGAGTGTAGATGTGTACACGCGCATACACCTGTCTGCGCATGCATGTACGTGCATACACATCTAGAGCATACTGGTTATTTTCCGGCGCCAGAGATTCGCCGTCGCCCCTTCTCCTGTTAGTTTAAACAGGTCCGCCGCGTGAAGGCCAGGAGTTGGACTTTTGCTGCATAGGTTATGTATTCACGAGCCATTGAGGTATTTAAGCAATGTTGGGTGCTCACCCCAACACCGCGCCTCGGCTACATACAGCAACATTTGGAACCCATAGGGAAAGATAATCCACATGCACAAATCAGTCCAGTGCACTAGAAGTAGTGGTGTATGGACTACGCTTGAACTAAAAGTGATCGAAAGCATTAACATCACAATAATAAATAAACAAACATAAAAGTTAGTACAAGATAATGTTGGAAATGACTTGCAAAGAAGAAGAAGAAGAAGAAGAAGAAGAAGAAGAAGAAGAAGAAGAAGAAGAAGAAGAAGAAGAAGAAGAAGAAGAAGAAGAAGAAGAAGAAGAAGAAGAAGAACGAACCTACCAACGAACGAACGAACTTTATTTTCAAAGGGTAACAAATTGGGCACGCAGGCCCGTCTTACATTCGGCCCTTCCAATCACTCATCTTTCGTTCATCAGTGCATAGTGCATTCAAATAGAAAAAAAAACATTGCCAAATGAATGTTGTAAACATAAACAAAGCATGTTACCATGTTATGAGACAAATCCCTTACCCACCCATCTTCTGTCCATTTGCGTGTCCTCCACACACACACATCCCCCACCTCCCCACCCACCCTTCACACATCTCCCCTACCACACAACACCCCACCCACAAACACATTCCCCAACACATACATCCCCGACATGTATTCCCCGCCCACATCCCCACCCACACATCTCTCACTCACACACACACATCTCCCCACCCACCCACCCACCCACCCACACATCCGCCACATACAAACATCCTCACCATCAATACATACATTCTCCAACCACTCACATTTACCCCATCCACACTCACACACTCCCACCTACACATACATATCCCAGTCACAGACACACCCCCACGCCCATCCCCCACCCATCTCCCACACATCTCCCACACACCCATTCACCCACCGAAATACACATTCCCTACCCACACCCCAACCAACCAACACACACACACACACTTCCAACCATACTACCAGATATCCCCACCCCACACACACATCCCCACACACATCCCCACACACACACACACACACACATCCCCACCGACCACACATCCCTTCACGCATCCACACATCACCCATCAACCCACACACACCCCCACACACAATCCCTCCACACATACATTCCCCACACCCCCCACACATTCACACATCCCTCACATACACACCCACACACACAATCCTCACATCTAGACACATACATGATGCCTCACATGATCACTGAAACTAATATGAACAAACACCCACTCGTTACACACAGCTGAGACACTGACGATTGTTGTGAGCATTCTCGCAAACATTGTAAGAAATGGAGAAAACATTGTACATATACATTGTGTAGCGTAAAAATTAGTGATGCAATTCAACTCTCTCTCTCTCTCTCTCTCTCTCTCTCTCTCTCTCTCTCTCTCTCTCTCTCTCTCTCTCTCTCTCTCTCTCTCACTAACTAACTCTCTCATTCACGTTACAGTAATGTTATATTATACATGATAAAATCAAGTGGCATACAAAATAATAATACGAAAGATGAGAATACACAAAAAATATGGAATGGCATGTTACAGGACATGTGTGTACTCAACTCTCTCTCTCTCTCTCTCTCTCTCTCTCTCTCTCTCTCTCTCTCTCTCTCTCTTCTCACCAACACACACACAGATACTCACAAACAATGCGCGCGCGCGCACACACACACACACTCACTCACTAACACATCCGTTCTCCCACTGTCTCTCTCTCTCGTTCGCTCACTCTCTCTCACTCGCAATCACTATTTCACCCATTAAGTCACTCTCTCCATCTTTCATTCACTCCATATCACACTCTCTTTCACTCTAACTCACACACAGACAGACACACACCCTCACGCTATCAAATACACACTCCCTTGCATACACACGAAAGCATATATACACACACACACACGAGCACACACACACAATATACACACGCAAATACATATATCCCCAAGCACACATACACACCTATACACCTCCACACCCATACACACATACTTACTTACATACACACGTACACACACATACACACTCTCTCGTATACACTGCATGCTGCTTGCACACATACACACAAACATATGCACTTACATATACTAACATGCACATATATACACACGCGCATACACACATACACACACGCAAATACATATAAACACACACACACATGTACGCACACATAAACACACATATAAACATACTCACATACACAAGCACACACATACACACATTTACACATACACATCTATACGCACATTCAGACATGCACACACATACACCCACATACACACATATAAACACACACATACACACATTTGGACATACTACACACACCCACCCATCCACCCACACACTTACTCACACATACACGCTGCCTCACATAATCTCACCCTCTCACTTACACTCACTCATTTACTCTCTAAACCACACTAACTCACTCTTTTACTCGCACACACAGACAAGTACACAGACACACACACTGACCAACTCTCTCTCTCTCTCTCTCTCTCTCTCTCTCTCTCTCTCTCTCTCATTCACTTCTCATGTACTCTTTCACTCGCCCACTCTCTCTCTCTCTCTCTCTCTCTCTCTCTCTCTCTCTCTCTCTCTCGCTTACACACTCACTCGCACACACACACTCACACATGCACATACACACATACTCACAAATTCCCCCCGCCCTCACTCACTAACTCACTCTCCCTTACTCACTCACTCACTCACTTGCTGGCTCTCTAACTCACACTCACTCACTCACATTCTCACTCTCTCACACAGACAGGCAGACACACAATACAACCTCTCCCTCACACTAACTCATTCTCTCACTCATTCTCTGACACATACGTGCACACAGACATTCACTACTCTTTCACTCACGCAGGCACACGCGCATACATACTCTCTCACTTTCTCTGTCTCATACTCACTCTCTCACTCAAACTCTTTCTCATTCCTTCACTCACACAGCGAAAAATGATAGTGAAAAAATGATACCAGTAGGTGACTTATGGAGGCACATAGTCGGTATGAAGTAAGTAGTGAAAGAGTTTTCGGTTGAATGTGTAGGGACTCATTGGCGTTTTCAGATCTGGTGGAAGGATATTTAACAAGTGAGCACAAGAATACGCGAAACATGTTTTGTATAAGTTCAATCTAGGCTTCGGAATTTGTAATAAATTTAAGCGCTTACTGTTCATTCCATTAGATTGAATTAACGGTAGAAGATACTCTGGGGTATTTTCAGATATAATTTTATTCACTAATTTGGCTTTGTTAAAAAGGAATCGCTTTCGAAGTGCTAGAAGTCTTAGATGACTATATAGTTATTACTTTCAACGTGCTTTATGCCAGAAACTAGACGTATAGCGCGGTTTTGAAGCGAAAACAGTCGTTTCATATTAGATTTAGGGCAACTATCCCAGACTGTGGAAGAAGAAGAAGAAGAAGAAGAAGAAGAAGAAGAAGAAGAAGAAGAAGAAGAAGAAGAAGAAGAAGAAGAAGAAGAAGAAGAAGAAGCCTTCTTCCTCTCTTCCCCATCATATATCCCTCCCTTATTGTTCTTTCCAAACTTTCGTGACGTTTCAAGTAACCAAAATATTTAAATTTTCTTGTTTTATCGTCTTTAATAGCCAACCTTCTTCAATATTCAGCTTTTGTCGCATGGATGCATTTGTTCTATTCTGTATCTAAGATATTCTTAGAACCCGTGTATAACATTTATATTCAAAGTCATGTTCAAAGCTCTGTTAAGCTTGTTTAGTAAGTGTCCAGGTCTCACATGCGTATGTTACAATGGGAAAGATGCATGCTCTTAATAATCTAACTTTTGTAGTTCTGTCTGCCCCACTCCACAATTTATTCATTTGTTTCAGTCTTTGGAGAGTGTCACGGGATACTGTGAGTTAATGATTCCTTGATAACTTACATATAAAACTACAATGTAGGAGGAGGGTTAACACTCGTGTACTTCAGTCTGAGAGGAGGATAAAGGAAAGATCATTGACCGACAGATATAAAAATAGGATACAGGTGTTCGCAGAGGTCATTGCCAGACGATCGGATCGTACGGACACGGGAACCGGGGAGATCGCGTTGGGGAAAAATGAACGGAGAAAACGATCAACGGGTTCGGATGCTTTGAAGTATTAGCGTAAGGGGAACCAGGGAAACAGCGTAACCACGGAACGAAACGAGCAACTGGCCACTACGTGATTTCACCGCCTTTTTGATGTACAGGATACGTCAAGAGACGAGTGTTGAGGTATGAACATCAAACAATAACGGAGGATTGGACACTCAATATAAATAGTAGAAACGGGGTTTTCTGTTTAGTGTGTGTTCCAAACTGGGCTGAATTATCTATGCATCCTGAGTGGGGAAAGAAATACACGTCCCTAATGGTTGAAAGAATATGGGATATTAGTGTTTTATTCGCTAGTGTATTTCAATTCCAGGATGATAAGTGAATATATAAGGTATTATATCCTTGGCGTAATAGTTTAAGCATAGGGAAATAGATGTGTGTGCATAGCGTTTACCATTGCTTTCTATTAGTGAATAGTTTAGACTTTGGTGAATTCATATGTCTTATGTCGGTGTATCCTTCGAAAGCCTTTTCATTATGGCTGGAGAAGGACACTTACATAAGTAGTATTAAGTGGCAGACGCATCTCACGTGATTTACTTTACATCTCACAGGTTCCAATTCTCATACTGACATATCAGAGAAGATAGACACATACGTCTTGTGTACAGAAAAAGCTTGGTTGATAAACTCAAGGCATTTCATTTGGGGGAAGAGCAAATACCTCAATAAACCAAAGTAACAATGAAAAAGGAAGATAAGTTTGCAGAAAGCAAAGCCAAATAAAACTGCATACGTTTATACTGTAGACTCATAGTGAAGAAAAAATAGACAAGTCAGAACATTGCTAGTCGTTAGAGACAATATGCAGGACTGTGGTAATGTGGTTTTTCCGGTGTTGGATTATTAATTTCGTGAAACAGATTCTGGCGAAGTCATAGACTTACTGGAATATTATTACTTTACGGTGATCCAGTGGTGAACAGTTTTGTTTCGTTCAATAACGGATTTACCTTCAGACTCAAGCCTACGGAACATCCAGGGTGAGACCTGTCCTGTTTTATGTGATGTCCGGTAGTTTGGCCGATTGAATGGGCGAGAGGTGATACAAAGACCAGACATTCCGAGTTCATTCTTGCACCAACAATAGAATACACTACCTACTACACCTATACAGTCCATACATACACCAGACATAGTTTTTATTAATAAATATTTTATTATTGTTGAAGGAAGCTGCTGTCGGAGTATGTGATGGAGGAATAATAGAGAGAGAGAAAGGAATAGATATATGGAAGGGAAGACAGAAGGGAGGAGTGTAGACAGAAGTCAGTCAAGAATCCCAAAGAAGAAGAAGTAATAAGGTGTGCTTGTTCATTTCACGTTCCTCCCGGGAAAACAAGTGACAGAGAGCAATAGCTATTCGTCTTTTAATTTCTTTCATTGTGTCACCATTGTTTTTAATCAATGACCCAAGATATTCAAAATTTTCCACCAACTCTAGATTTTCCTCATTAACACATATTTCTTTCTCCACAGTAGTCTTATCTGAAGGCATTATCTTTGATTTTGCCATGTTAATATATAAGTTGTGATTTTCAATATTTTTTGGATTGTGGTTATTATTTTTTCGATACCATTGTGTAATGTAGATAGTAATACTGTATCATTAGTATAACGAATCAATAGTATTTCATGACCACCGATATTTGGAGTATCATACTGCTCTCTTGGTATATCATCTCTGACATTTCTCATTATATGTTTTTGTGTACAGGTTAAACAAATATCTGTAAGTTGTACATCTGTGTCTGTGTATTGTATATCTGTGTATGTGTGTTGTATATCTGTGTCTGTGTGTTGTATATCTGTGTCTGTGTGTTGTATATCCGTGTCTGTGTGTTGTATGTCTGTGTCTGTATATTGTATATCTGTATCTGTATATTGTATATCTGTATCTGTGTGTTGTATATATGTGTCTCTGTGTTGTATATCTGTGTCTGTATATTGTATATGTTATCTGTGTGTTGTACATCTGTGTCTGCATATTGTATATATGTGTCTATGTGTTGTATATCTGTGTCTATATGTTGTATATGTGTGTTGTATATATATATGTCTGTATGTTGTATATGTGTGTCTGTATATTGTATATCTGTGTCTATATATCGTATATGTGTGTCTGTATGTTGTATATTTTTGTCTCTATGTCGTATATGTGTGTCTGTATGTTGTATCTCAGTTTCTGTATGTTGTATATGTGTGTCTGTATGTTGTATATGTGTGTATGTATGTCGTAATTGTGTGTCTGTATGTTGTATCTCAGTTTCTGTATGTTGTACATGTGTGTCTGTATGTTGTATATTTGTGTCTGTATGTTGTATATCTGTCTGTATGGTGTATATCTGTCTATATGTTGTATATATGTCTCATGACCTGGTTAGACCAACATATGTTGGTTGAGACATGAAGTTCCAGTGCCGGTCTTGAGCACTAAGCCTGTGGATGTATGTCGTGTCCTCCTTTAAAGTGTCGTCCCTGGAGTGAGGAGAGTCAACACCCACATTATAATATGTTTTCTTTCCTATCAATATCCTGGAGAATCCACCAGCTTCCGTCCAACACACTCCATCAGCCCGTGGACACCTGTTCCTATCACTCTCTCACTGTCGTACTATGCCCCCTCTCATACTTCCCCAACGCAACATACTCAACAACTCTTGCTTCTAAAAATTAATAAAGATTAATTTATTAAAAGAAAAGTGTAACGTATATGAGACGTGTAT
>JACEFZ010003537.1:0-2500 GCA_014155875.1 Cepaea nemoralis
TGTTGGATAGATCTGTTTGTGGGGAGGGCCGAATTGATAATTGCGCTCGCTCTTATACTTCTGGTGTGCTGATGCGAGGTAGCGGGTTCAACTCCTACACCAGTCAGTTGGAATAAAATGTTGATTTCTCGTCCATGACTTGGGGGCGGGAATTACAAGTACCTCTGAAGTAGGAGTAGGTTCGCCTGATAACGAGGGACGCTGTTAATAGAGAAAGCTAATCCGCACGCAAAAATCAGTCCTGTGAACTTGAAGCAGCAATACGTGTATGGACTACGCTTAAGTTCAAAGCGAATACAAACACAAATAATAAAACAGCATCTGTTTGTTCTCCCTTTTTAATATTCCCGTGTATCACATGTAGTTCAAAGGCGTACATTTGATTAGTACTTGTATATTATGTACATTTAAAGACAGGCTGGCTGCTTTTCTTGTGCCAATAATTTTAAAAGAACAAAATAATTGATACAACTGAATGCAACAGTCTAGCTAGATGCATCAGCACAACTTGTTATACAGCACAAAACAACCGATACAACTTCGTGCGAGGTTGTCTACCTGCGTTAGCATAACTCGTTATACGACATTATGTTTTTCGTTTTACAAGTAAACATCTAAATCAAAACTTGCTGTCACAGAGTGTAAACTCACAAACAAGAAGGAAATACGTCAATATCCAGTTATTTTATCCAGATTTAACTATTTCGGTCCCAAGCAACGTGTGACATGTGACGAACCCTTTCCATTTAATCCGTCGTGTAATGTCCTACTTTTACATTTTAACAGGGGATACTAAAGAAATCTGGCACTCCCAGAGGTCGTTTCGACTAGGTAATTAGTCTCTCTACAAGTCATGCAGTCATGCATTTTTAATGCTACTGTCTTTCTCCCCACTTTCTCACTTTTTGGCCGGTATTTCAAAACTTTATGGGATTGAAAGAGTTAGACTGATGGCGCAAACATATCCCCTATCAGTGTGTAATACGCCTATTGCGAACATTTATTTAAATAATTTATTTGGTTATAACCACGTCAGATCGTGCGTTGTGTGTCTTGGTTGACATCATCAGCAGTACATCTATAATTCAGCCAGCGATGAATATTGCCAAAGACCAGGCTGGATGGGTGAACACGTCGAAGCGGGTGGCACAGTTACGGGTAAGATCAATATTTTAAGAGTCGGAAAATTGATCCTTCTTCCAGATTCCCAAAGACGGGAGAGAGGAAGCGGTGAATTGTCAGATTTGTGTCCCTCGTTGTCTGTTGTCGTCAAGCAACAGATGCACACGGCTGGAAATGTTATACTGTGGATTTCAATCAACACAACACATCTGGTCACCAATGTCCTCAGAAATGACGGAAGCAATTCTAGTTAGAAACGTCAGCATCTTTATTTCTGCTTTGTTCGTGATCAAATAAAATTGTCACCTTGATACTGCTTAAGTCTTTCATCACATGTTTGTAATTTTGTTTTGGCGTGTTGTCTTTGAGTATGTCATGAGAAGTGGAAGCCTGAAGTATTTCACGAAAACGGAAAGTCGGAGGGGAGGAGATGCAAAGGGAGACCAAGAGAGAAGATGATGGGCAGTTGGGCATGATGGCTTTGGTCGTCGCTGAGTTACGAAGTTTGTTCTCTGGTGACGTTTTCGGCAGGCCGCCCTGCAGACATAAACCCAGCCATGTGGGAGAAAACCCGGTGCAATGAAGTTGATCCTCTTGTCTTTAAACATTTAGACCTCTCAAACTATGAGAATTAGCAGTGAAAAGGAAAGGTCATCAATGAACATCACAGTAAACGGGCAGATACTAGAACAAGTAACAAGTTTCTCTTATCTTGGACATATAACAACAGATGATGTCAGAAGTGAACTAGAAATCAAAAAGAGAATAGGAATGGCCAAAAATGCTTCAACGGCATGAAATCTGTATTAACATCTAGATAGATTAATAAAGCATTAAAAATGAGAATTGTCAAATGCTACGTATATTCAACGCTACTGTATGGCGCGGAAGCCTGGACATTGAACAAGCAACTAGAAAGTCGCATAGATGCCCTGGAGATGTGGATATACAGACGAATAGGTCGTATTTCATGGAAACAAAAACAATTAAATGCAGAGGTCCTAGAAAAACTAGGAATGAAGAGAGAGTTGATGAAAGAAATAAAGAGGAGACAAGTGAAATATTTTGGCCACGTTAATAGACATGATACTCTTATAAAAACATACTGGAAGGCAAGGTTGAGGACAAGCGAGCAAGAGGGAAACAACGACCCAAGTGGGAGGATAACATCAAGAGATGGACATCAGCCTGACAGAATGTACAGTCAAGGCGAGAGACAGACAGTGTTGGAGATCCATTGCAGCCAAGCTTCATTGCGGAGACGGCACCTGATTGATTGATATGTACTGATTCCCTTTAAGTACTACTTTCATTCATCATGTGCCATGCCGATAAGATAGGGCGGTCATCATTTGCCATCTCTCTCTATAACCAGAGT
>JACEFZ010003537.1:7500-10000 GCA_014155875.1 Cepaea nemoralis
CATTGCAACGAACATTTTAACTGAGTGAGGCGGCAGGTTTAATTTTGTTATTCTTGTCAATATTTCTGCAGCTTTGTGTGGGGTCACATGGCTACTTCTGATCGATTTCTATACATGCATTCATTGTACCGCCTAAAAGCTCCCCCTTCCCCGTTGCGTTCCGCTTGTGCCTATGGGTTTCCCCAGGGTTCGACAATATCATCATAAGCAAGCCAGTCACAATAGCCCCACATTTGGCTAGCTACCCCACCCCAATAACAAACCACCATCTGTCGTGTTAGGGTACACCTTTGTGGAAACATCAAACGAATTAATTAACCCTTTCCAAGCATCTGACACGGGTTAAGGTTCCTATGACTTTATTTTTCTTTATAGTTAAGGTCCTTTCACAATCCATGAAATGGCTAAATATCGTTTGGATAAATTCTTATTTGCATCAAGCGTTGTTAAATATATTTACCGTTGTTTGTCAGTAAAATAATATCACTGAATGTTTAAGGGTGTAATCGGCAAGGAACCTTTGACAGGTCTAACAAACCGGCAGGGAATTTGCCTGGTCCTAGAAAAATTATGCTTACAAATCGTGGAAAAAAGTGTAGGTAAAGTGCTAGTCACAGGCACTGGAGCTTTAATAACCCCTCCCCACGACGCCTAATCCTAATTGCATAAATGGAAAACAACAACAGCAACTGAAAGTTTTGAAAATTGTTATTAATATCGCTGACTGTTTAGGATGACGACACGGGATCCACGAATGTTTGGAATGAGTCAATAAATATCATCACGCATTATGACGTCATTAACATCAATGAACGTTTCAGTCAAGCAGGTGACGCCTCCACCATAAAGGTTGGCTGCAGTAGATCTCCAAAACCGCCTATCTCTCGCCTTGATTATACATTCCTTCAAACTGCTGCTGGTCCATCTCTTAGGTGTTATCTCCCCACTTGTGTTGTTGTCTACCTCTTGCTCGCATGCCTTTAACCTTACCCTCTAGCGTGGTGCTGAATGTTACGGGGGTTGTCCAGTAAAGCCATGGTGCCTGTTACACGCCTTGGGTGGGTTGGACATACTGTGCTTGACCCACATTTGTATATACCAATGGTCACTGCATGGGTCATGCTGTCAGTATCACACTTGCCGACTTTACTTCGCCAGATATTCTCTTGTACCCATTTTAAGTCTAGGTCGATCAGGGCAATTTTACACATTCGAATCACTCTTAGGCGGTTATCACGTGACAGTTTAGGGTCTCGATTGGCACCCTAAAAAGTCGCTTAAAAGTTGACAGGGTCGACTTCATTGCATCGGGTTTTATCCCATATGGCTTGGTTTCTTTCCGCAGCGCGGAAAGCGTCGCACAAAGCATGAACTCCGTAGCTCTAGCGACGACCCTCAAGAGTCTCCGAAAAATTTTACTCGTGAACCGAAGGACGCGGTCCGGAATCGAGCCCACAACTTTCGGAGCCCGAGTCAAACGGCTTGACTACTTCGCCCCGGAGAATCCCACAAAGTCATCAAGATAGTTAGTTGCATATCATTTACAGGACGTCGCAGTCAACTCAGTAGCTTTTGGCTGCTTGCGATTTTTCGGCAAGTTTACGTTTAGAAGTTTGCCAGTGATTTTTGAATGAACGGTACTCATACCATTGCATGAAAACCAAAGCAAGGCGGTCTGTTTTTAAATCGCCCACAGCTGGGTTTCGAGCGCTGTATGCGGGATTGCGAATTGCATCAACATAAGGTGTTGCTTAGGCTGGAGGAATGGACATAACATAATGTTTATAATGAAATATACCTGGACATGAAGAGTTTGACAGATTGGCAAAGCTAGGTGGAAGAGTAAACCAGTCTGATATAGAACCCAATGTCTCTATACCGACCTGTTACTGCACATTTACTGGCAGTTACTGGCAGGGCATTCCGAGTCTGGCAGATCATCAGATGGGGACTGATGTGGGACCCACAAACCAGTTGTCTTGTAAGACTTTTTATTTTTAACTCAGGATCTCATGCCATTCAGGCAAAGAAACGAACTTTATTTTCAAAGGGTCCAGATTTAGGCAGGCAGGTCTGTCTGACATTCTGTAATTCTTATCTCTCTGCTCTCGTACAATATTTCATTCATGCAACACTTATAAAGCTAATTTAGACTACAACGACAACAACAGAAACAATATGCATTAAAACACATGGAAAATGTGCAACAATAGACAATAAGTGACTCACTAATACTAATTTTTGACATCCCAATTATAATTAGCTAAGGCAGCTGTATCGTACCACAGTTAGGGGAATGTTTATAATACGAGTTGTCTTTGTATAATTATTATTACCAGCTAAGCCGTCGCAGCTTACTAATAGTCTATCAACACTCTGATAGCTAAACAAGCTAAACAAGAACAATTTTCGTAGCAGGAACATGCTTTGGGTAAATGAAGTCTTTAGGTATGACATTTTATAGTCCAGGATGAACGGAGAAACGGATGGGCAGTTTTTA
>JACEFZ010003538.1:0-11602 GCA_014155875.1 Cepaea nemoralis
CAAAAAATTGAGAAGCCTGTCGATCTTGAAGGGCAATGTGGTGGAAACTGCATTCAAGGTGGCTAAAAAGTCGATTCCCATTGTAATGGAGAAACCCGCCAAGAGTCTCGGCCGAGTGAAGGATTCCTCATTGACGGGCAACGTTGTACAACACATACTCGAGACAACAGAAAGCGGTCTGTTAAAAGCAGACACGGAAAGTTCAAGATCTGATGCCTCCAGTTCATACTGATCTCGAAGCTGCTATGGCTTCTACTCATCTACATTGAGTGCACGAGCATAGTGAGTGAGTGGCACCTTGCAGCCTTGACAGACTAAAGTATGTGGATTGGAATTAGGCCAAAATGCAATCTCACAATGCCTGGGCAGAGATTCGGAGAACATGTACTGCCCACGCAGCATGTTCCCTCTCTCGGCCTTGCCTTGCTTGGTCCAGAGGAAAGGATAACCAGTACGTCTGGAACAAGGTAGGCTGCAGACGCTGGCGGCTCAGTGTCAAACCTCCGAGAGCTCGCTCCCACGAGCGGGGGACGAGAGGTGGCCAGACCCTAAAAACCTTGGGACATGACTTATAGGCGTTCAGCCATTTCCCGCAGGTAAGGATCTCGTACGCGCCTGATCCACTGGGCGCGTACATCTGTCGTTCTCAAATGTTTGGACCAGTGTAAGAGTGTACTATCGTTAGACTCCCCGCCTGACTCGTACGGATCCCGCGACCAGCGAGAGTAGGCCCGCCGGAGATACTGCTCGTCTGTTGCGAACAAATCTCCAGGACTGAATAAGTAAAGAAACGATAGTAGTAGTAGTAGGCCTCTTTCAGTCCTGAAGGACTATAGAGTTGTGCCGCTTGGGAGGTGCCTGGCAGCACTGCTGGTGACTGTATAGTCCAATTCGAGAATGACAATCCCTGTCACAGTTTCCGCATCTGTAAGATGAGGCAAATCCCGCAGTAAGTGACTGCTCTTTGAGCCTGTGCCGTCTCTCCTCAGTTTTTTTGGATCTGATTGCGCTCAAAGAGCACCAGTCCGTTTCGTACATCTCTTCTCCAGGAGCATCTGTCTGTTGCAACTCTCTCCCACGTGTCTGGATCTATTCCAATGGTTTTCATATCTTGTTTACACACATCCCTATATCGCATTTGGGGTCTTCCGGTTGGCCTCTTTCCTGTGGCTAGTTCTCCGTAAAGGAGATCTTTGGGAATACGTTCGTCTTCCATTCGAGATACGTGGCCCAACCACCCGAGGCGTCTCTGCTTGAGGAGGGTGTGCACTGTGGTAATATCTACTCTTTCAAGCACCTGTTTGTTTGTTATGTGGTCTTTCCATGTTATGCCCAGGATACGTCTCAGACATCTCATGTGGAAGGAATTCAACTTCCTTTCCTGTCTTGAGTACAGGGTCCAGGATTCAGACCCGTAGAGTAGTGTGCTAACAACACAAGCTTTATATACTTGACCTTTTGTACGCTCTGTTAGTCTATTATTCTCCCAAACTCTTTTAGCTAGCCTGGAAAATGTTGTGGCTGCCTTTCCAATGCGTCTGTCGATTTCTATCTCTAATGAAAGATTATCTGATATTATCGATCCCAAATACACAAAATCGTGGACGACCTTCAATTCGTAATTAGAGATTTTGATTGACGGAGGCGCATCAGCATCTTGTTCCATCACCTGTGTTTTATTTAGGCTAATGGTGAGCCCAAAGTCTTTGCAGGCAGCTGCAAAACGATCTATGAGCCTTTGGAGATCTTCTGCTGTATGAGTAGTCAGTGCTGCATCATCTGCAAAAAGTAGTTCTCTTACGCATCTTGATCTTATTTTGGTCTTTGCCTTGAGTCTTGATGGGTTAAAAAGTTTGCCATCAGATCTTGTGTGGAGGTATATGCCTTCAGTGGCAGTCCCAAATGCTTGCCTTAAGAGAACAGCGAAGAAGATACCAAAGAGTGTAGGAGCAAGCACGCAGCCCTGCTTTACTCCGCTGCTGATGCTGAATGACTGGGATGTTGAGCCGTCAAATAAAATGGTCCCCTGCATGTTTTCGTGGAATGATTTCACGAGACTAAGAAGGGTGGGTGGACATCCAACCTTTTCAAGGATCTTAAAAAGGCCGCTTCTGCTCACGAGGTCAAATGCCTTTGCGAGGTCGATGAAGGCAATATATAATGGCTTCCTCTGTTCTCTGCACTTCTCTTGGAGCTGCCGGAGTGAGAAAATCATATCGATGGTGGACCTGTTGGGTCTAAATCCGCACTGCGATTCGGGGTAGATTCTTTCAGCAAGAATGTGTAATCTTTTAAGGATTACTCTGGCAAAAATCTTGCCTGTAATGCTGAGAAGGGAAATGTCGTGATAGTTGTTGCAGTCGCTTCTGTCGCCTTTGTTTTTATAAAGGGTAACGATGTTTGCGTCTTTCATATCTTGTGGTATTGATTTTTTCTCTCCAGCAGAGCTGTAATATTGCATACAGTTCTGGGATGATTGTTTCTTTGCTACATTTTAAAATTTCAGGTGGAATACTATCTTTTCCAGGTGCCTTGCCGGATTTGAGAGAGTCTAGTGCTTCGCTGATTTCTGTGAGGCAAGGTTCGTTATCCAAGGCATGCATGGCGGACTGTTGATCGATGGCTTCCAGAGCTTCTTCGCTGACAGTGTTATCCACTGAGTATAGCTCTGAGGAGTGTTCTACCCAGCGATCCATTTGTTTCGCTCGATCTTTTATTATTACCCCCTCAGTTGATCGTAAAGGGGCCATCTTATTTTTTTGATGGACCGACAGCTTGCTTGATGCCCTCATACATTCCTCTTATATTTCCAGTGTCTGCACAAGTTTGAATTTGAGCAGAGAGCTGTAGCCAGTACCTGTTCGCACATCTTCTTGCCATCTGTTGTACTCTATTTCTGGCCGTTCGCAATGCCTGCAGTGGTTTCTCTGAAGGTGATGTTTTATACATTGAGAATGCATGTCTCTTTATCTCCAGGACTGGGAGCATATCTTCAGAGTGTGCTTCAAACCAGTCGGTTGACTTAGTTTGCTTCTTGCCAAATGTTGATAGTGCTGTATTGTAGATGGTGTCGCGAAAATGACTCCATCTCTCGGTGGAATCTCCGTCTGTGGGGCCGGGCAGAGTATCCGCTAGAGCCTGCATGAATTTGTTGACCTTCTCTTTATTTTGGGTGCCACTGGTGTCAATGCGTGGTCTTCCTTCTGTTCGGCTTCTGTAGATTCTCTTGGGATTTATCTTCACCTTGCTGGAGACGAGTGAATGGTCGGTGTCGCAGTCAGCACCATGATAGCTGCGAGTCAGCCGTATATTGCGGAGGTTGCTGCGTTTAGTGAGCACCAGGTCGAGTTGGTGCCAGTTCTTTGATCTGGGGTGCCTCCATGACACCTTGTGTTGAGGTTTCGTGTCAAAGAAGGTGTTGGTCACGCACAGATTATGGTGGCTGCAGAATTCCAAGAGACGTTGTCCATTGTCATTGATCTTCCCAACGCCAAACTGTCCAAAACATGAAGGCCAAGATTCGTGGTCAGAGCCAACCCTGGCATTGAAATCCCCCAGGATAAAAAGATGTTGTTTCTCTGGTGTTTCACTGACTTCTTTGCTAAGGTCGTCATAGAACTTGTCTTTAGATTCTGATGCTGCAGTTAGTGTTGGGGCGTAAACGCTTATAATACTAACTGGGCCTGCCTCTGCCTGGAGTTGGAGCTTCAATATTCTTTCAGTGCCATCACTTGGTGGTATGATGGAATTGAGCAGCTTGTTTCTGATAGCGAAGCCAACTCCATGCTCCCTGGTCTCTCCGCACGGCTTGCCATGCCAGTAGAAAGTGAAGTCCCTCTCCTTGATGCTTCCAGATTCTTGGAGTCTGGTCTCTTGCAGGGCGACAATGTCTATCCCCAGTCTTAGTAGTTCGTTGTTTATCACTGCAGTTTTGCGGGCATCAACAATCTCGTTTAGATCGTCTGAGATGCCAGGGGTCATGGTTCTTACGTTCCATGTTCCCAGCCTTAGAGCTGGTTGTTTTGTTTTTTTCTTGTTGCTAGGTGTATAGTTTGCGGTCCATGTGTCAGAATTTTCCCCTAAGCTCCACACACCCTCAGGAGCAGATGAACCGTGGCGAAACAACACCTTATTGACTGGGGGCTGCCCAGCTTAGGCGGGCGGTAGCTGTCTAGTGAGATACGATGATCTCTCCCACCGTCGGAAGTAGCCCCTGGCGCCTAGCTCTACGCCAATCGAGCATTAAGACTTATAACCGGCAAATGCTGCTTCCCGTGTTGTGTCACCGCTTTACGCGGTGCTGAAGTGACCTCTTCAGGGCACAAGCCTGGGCAATGGAAATCGGAGAACCAGCTGTTGCCCAGTAGCAGGTTCCCCCTCTCCACGGCGCCGATGTTGACTAAGGGAAAGGCAGTAGCCAATACAACTTGGCATCGGTGCCGTCGTAGGAGTTGCCAGAACTATGTTGTTTACAACATGGAACTGCCTTAGGGACTCCATCTCCGGATTTGTCCTCAGGGTTTACTCCCGAAGCCTTTCCCATATGGGTATACCCGCAAGGCAGCGGAGGTTTGAGATTTAGAGTTCCCTCTCTTAGAAGAGATACCAACCAAGGCTGACGAGCCTCCTCTGCCCAGGAATCACTAAGGAGGGAAGTCTACCATTCTTCCTTCCTGGCAGTGACCATACTGATCGGATGACCGTAGCCATTGTCTCTACTGAGAGATCCTCTGCCCACCGTCACTGACATGAAACCATAACCAACAACTATCTGTCGGCTGCTCCCAAGTCCAATCCACCACCTGCTCCCATGGCTTCTCGTTACCCTGTTGGGGGGGGGGGGCTAAACGGGTACTCCACCTTGCCCAAGGGTGTCCCGTAGGCTAGCGGAGGGAAGGAGGCACCTTACTTCTCCTTTGATAGGGTATACCCCTACCCCGCTACCCAGAAAGAAACGATAACAGCAATGGTATTTCAATTGCGCTTGCGCAGTAAAGGCGATAGAAAGAAAAGTCAGCAAAACCACAAGGAAATCGCTGAGAGTGCTACCAGGTCTGTCGAACATAGCGTTGTACTCAAAGAAGTCCAAACTCGTTCTCCCGTTCAAGTCCGTTCTCGGGGAATACAAAGTCGGAAAAGCCAGGCTCGCGATGATACTTTGAGTGTCCCAAGATGAACCAGTCAGCGGCTCCCAGCCAGCGCTCAGAACGGGAAGGAATTGAAGCGTTCAGGAAGCAGCCGAATTAGAGCAAGATTCGCTCCATCTAAAGGAAATTATGGGACACACCCAGTCCAACAGACAAGGCTTTGACTATTAAACAACGCACAATGGTAGTCAAAGGCGTCGGTCAAGAAGCGCAGAAACATGATGGTCCAGGATATTCGTGAATGCGATGTCAACAAGAGAGTGCAGAAGGTGGTACAGCAGCTACAGCAAGGTCAGTGGGTGTCATGGGAGGGACTCTGCTGAAGCCCCTCTCGTTGAACGACGTGTGGCGCTTGCCGCCGTTGAGAATAAGCTTTGTTGCCAGATCAATTTACGATCTCCTGTCACTAACTGTTAACGTGATCAGGTGGGGTATATCCGATGACCCAGTATTTCCCAAAAAAAAAGTACTCAGACCGTAGAACACGTATTGTCTGCGTGCAGGGCAAGACTGATTCACATTACGCCATAACAATGTTCTCATCGAACTGGCAGCCATAGTGGATGTAGCAAGACTTCAGGCATACAGGGAGACTGTCGTCAAGGCCAGTTGGAAACTCTTCCTAAACACTGGAGAAAAGTCGAACAGTAGAGTCGACTGTCCTGACAGCCTGCCATCCATCCTCTTGGTCACTGAAGAATGAGAACTGATAGTAGACCTGCTGGACCGTGGCAAATACCTAGCGGAAATCCTGAAGTTTTAGCTACGACCAGACATTGTGGTTCGCTCTTCGCCGACCCAACAGTTAATAATAATTGAGCTGACTGTTCCGTTTGAGTAAAGAGTCGAGAAGCACCACACCTATAAGATGGAGAAATACAGGGATATGGTCACAATCTTCAAACAGAAAGGATATACCGTCAGGCTATTCGCCGTCGAGATAGTCTCAAGAGCCCTTGTTGCCAACTCCGCACAAACAACTAGGTGTAAAAGGACAACGAAGAATACGGCACTTAAAACACTGGGCGAGACAGCGTAGAAGGCCTCGTGTTGGCTAGGGAGAAAGCGTACTTCTGGGTTTGGAAAGGACAAGCAGAGCCGAACCTCTGTAGCCCAGCGACGGCAACGACCGCTTATGGTGGAATAGTACGCCTTGCAATGAAATAAAGCAGCGATAGCGAGGGTCAAGAGTGCAGCCCAAGCTTTAATAGAATGAACCCAGAGGAAGAGTTGGCTTCCGCTGGGTTTGTGCTTTAGGCTAGATCCCCAAGCCATGAACGGGCACGAAGTAGGCAACGCGGCAGCAGTGGCGTCTACTGACAGGTTCATAGCAAGCCATAAAAGCAGAGGCTAAGACTGCGACCAACTGCCGGGGAAAGAAGCTGGCTGTCCCGAGGCTAAATACGGTGTATTACCAACGTAGGTAGAGGCACCGAGTGCCCAATGCCTCACTCCTCGGGGTGGGATGGCTTCTGGGCAGCCACACTTAGCGATGTCGACAAGAAAAACTTCTCCTTGAATACGCACGATAGGAGAAAAACTTCCGGGAGTCATGACCACTGAGAGTGTAAAGGAGGTAAAGAGGCCGAATCATTCGGCAAAGGGGGACTACTTCTGATGACCATAAGCCTCCCGCTGTGCTTGCTCCCAGGCGGAGTTTTCAACACTTATAATCATTACAGTGATTCTTACCTATTCTGTCATAGTATGGCTTTCTTTCCGCAATGAATCTACATGGGACAAAACTGCACGATTATGCGTCACGCACAAGTTATACGTTAGGGTACTCAATCAACCAATCAGGTGCCGTCTCCACAATGAAGGTTGGCTGCAATGAATCTCCAACACTGTCTGTCTCTCGCCTTGACTGTACATTCTGTCAGGCTGATGTTCATCCATCTCTTGATGTTATCTTTCAACTTGTATCGTTGTCTACCTTTTGTTCCTTTGCCCTCAACCTTGCCTTCCAGTATTGTGTTTATAAGAGTATCATGTCTTTTAACGTGGCCGAAATATTTCACTTGCCTCCTTTTTATTTCTTTCATCAACTCTCTCTTCATTCCCAGTTTTTCTAGAATCTCTGCATTTCGATGTCGAAATAGTCATTGAACCACGGCTAGCAAGAGGAATAATAGAAATAAAATATATATCAGAAAGAATCATAACAGTGAGAATAAAAAAAACAAACAATTGCAACATATGTAAAAATATACACACCATGTAATAGAAACAATAATGAGCAAGAATGCGAGGAATTCTACGAAGAAATCCATGACGTGCTAAATAAAATAGATAAACAGGACAACATCATAGTTATGGGAGACTTCAATGCATAACTAGTACACAACAGAGCGGGCATAGAAAATCATCTTGGAGCATTAGGAGACTAACATAATGAAAGAAGTGATAACGGAAGTAGAATGATAGAGCTATGCAGCCAACACTACTTCTATATAACAAACACATTCTATAAACACACAGACTCACAAATATACACCTGGTATAAATGGAACGATCTAGATACTAAAAGCTAAATTGATTTTACATTAACAAGAAATAATGGAAAGAGAAGTATTTTAGATGCCAGGGCAGTGCCCAACTTAGGTATAAACACAAACCACAAAGCAGTCGTTGCCACAATAAGAACCATCAGCAGAAGAAAGCAAAGCCCAGGAAAATACATGCCATGCGAATCAGTAAACTTAAAAATCTCAAAGACGAAGCAGTGAGCGAAAATTAAGAGAAAGAACTAACTGAAATCTTTGTAAAATTACCAATAGAAAGAAAGACAGTGGAAGAATAATAGAAGATGTTCAAATCAAGCATTTTATATACTGAAAAAATAACACGTGGAAACATGAAACAACGAAAAACACGGATCAAGAAAATAGAAAGCTGGTGGAACGCAGAAGTAAAGAAAGCTGTAGAAGACAAAAGGGAAAAATATAAAAAGTGGTCAAAGAGCAAACAGGAATGCAATTACATAGAACATGGAATAGCGAGAAGACATGTGAATAGAATAGTAAAGAGAGAAAAACAAAAAGACTGGGAAGAGTATGGAGAAAAACTAAATAAAAAGCTACAAGGAGGCAACTAGAAACTTCTACAAAAAGATAAGTGCAATGAGAACCAGGGGAGAACCCTTTGACCCAACTGAAATAATTAACAGCGAAACTGTAGTACCTATAAGTGAACAAAGACAAATCCTAATAAGATGGAAACAGTATTTCGAACAACTTCTCAACATCCCATCAGATGTCACAGGAATTCAAGAAATGGACACAGATGTCACCGAAGAACTAGAACCAGACATACTGAAAGAAGAAATTATAGAAGCCATCAGATTAACCCCATTGAACAAATCACCGGGACAAGATGAAATACCAAATGAACTAATTAAAGCAACAAGATAAGTAGGAACAGCTGGGTTACATTAACTATTCAATCATGTTTGGGTAGAACAACATACACCACAAGACTGAGGAAACGCCATAATGATCCCAATTTTGAAAAACAAAGGCAGTAAAAGAGACTGCACACAATCACAGTCATACTGGGAAACAAATTTGCAAAATTTTTGAGAAAAGATTACGAACTACTATAGAACCCCAGCTAAGCGAAACACAACTTGTTATTTAGGAAAAGCAAAGGATGCACAGATGCCATTTTTGTACTTAGACAACTTATAGAAAAATCAATCGAATTCAATGAAACACTCTACTTAGCCTTTGTCGACCAAGAAAAGACATTTGATAGAGTAGATAGAAACAAGCTGTGGGATATCCTCAACAGTATGGAGTGAATACGCATCTAACAAACCTATCTAGAAGCTTATACAACAACAGTGATTGCATAGTGAGAGCAACTGTAGGACACTCAGAACCCTTCACCATAAAATCCGGAGTACGTCAAGGTTGTGTCCTGTCCCCTCTCTCGTTCTCTTACCTCATCTTGTTTCTCGTGTTCATTGCTGTGTCGAGGTGAAGTAAAAACAGAGGGAGAATGCCAGCTGATGAGCTTCATGTATCAAGACTCAAATAGACTCTGTCCATCATTTACGTGGTGGACCTGTTACTTTGCTTCCATCTGGTCCTCTATGACTATGTATAATTCTTCTTTTTTTTTTGGGGGGGGGGGGGAGGGTGTCGTGTCTTCCTTTAAAGTGTCGTCCCTGGAGTGAGGAGAGTCAACACCCACATTATAATTTTTCTTCCTATCAATATCCTGGAGAATCCACCAGCTTCCGTCCAACACACTCCCTCAGCCCATGGACACTTTTTCCTATCACTCTCTCACTGTCGTACTATGCCCCCTCTCATACTTCCCCAACGCAACATATTCAACAACTCTTGCTTCTAAAAATTAATACAGATTAATTTATTAAAAGAAAAGTGTAACGTATATGAGACGTGTATGCGAAGAAAATGTGTGATGTGTTCTATAATGTGTGTAGGATCGGACTCTCAGATAATAGCATAGTCAGTTCATCCTTGCAAGGACACACCACAGCACGTTAAGTCAGAACAAGTCCACCTCACCCGGTACTGTATCTCTCCTGCCGGACACCGACTGTCATCTGTAGCTACCTGGTAATCCATCTTCCTGATCATCCGAAATAGATACTGTTTGTAAATTACAGCTGATCATGGACCGGTTGCCCAATGCACATAATTTCCTATCGTTCTTAAAGAATGCACAAATCCTTTGTAGTGAGTATTTAGGTATCACTGTTATTGTTAATATACTTGAACCTAACTAGTGTCTATCTAGGTTCAGGTATCATGTCTTTTGAACTATTTCACTAGAATATATCACACCATGGGACTATTATATATTAATGTTCTTGTTTAGGTACTAATGTTCTTATGCTGTGTTGCGTCAACAATCATCACCCATCTTAGGTGAACCATCTTTCTTCTCGGACGTTATTCCTTTTTTGTAAGAAACATTTTTGTGTCCAACTGGTGTTATGTCTAATTGACGTTGCACTTCATCAAACCCAGTGTTGAACTTCCTCGTAACTGGTATGGAACCTTAGGCAACACCGCCTCATTCCGGGATGGCTGCTACACTTTGCCATAACGACACATGTTGGTTAATTTTAAATTAATCTAACACTGTAGAGCTCTCCCACAAACACGTCCATCCTAATCCACGGTTTTGGTCAACACTGTTTCTCCCAATCATGGTTTATGGCAAAACCTAAAATTGGTCACGTGACGGTATTCATTATGTCCACACAGGTGTTATTTGGGCATATCATCCATTGTCAAGAATCTATCCTCCCTGGCTCAAGTCACTGTCAGAGTTGTCATCACTTGTTTTGACATCCCACAACAAGCTAGCGAGTTACTGTATGATCCCAACAACAGTTTTCAATAACAAGCCGCCAATTCTGCTTGATGTCCGGAAACTCTAAATGACAGACGGACTGTTTTCTCCCGAGCTGAGTACTTCCGCTTAAATCCAACCTGTTTATGAACTATCAAAGTGGTGTATTGAGTCATCTCACTCACTTCCCCTACACATCTGCAGCTGTTAACTTTGCCCGACCTGTGATGGTTGACATCTGATTGAAACCAGGATCTGACGGGTTCTATCTGTATTCGAATGTTGATAAACTGTCAAAGCGATGCAGGGATTTATCTCACTCACCACCGAATGTTCCTAATCTGTTGACCAGATGTAAACACGTGCAGCTGTAACCCGGACTGTTTTTTTTTCTGGATATGTTGAAACAACCTGTGGCCTCGAACATGCCGCTAATCAGAACGCCTTTTATTCTCATCACGGGTTAAATCACGGTGGTCTATTATGTGACAGAGGGGAAGAGATTACTGATATAATTCACGTAGTGCTGCCCTTAGGTCTGTAAGTTCTTAACTGTTTCTGCTCTTCAGTATTGAAACAAATGACTTGGTATTTGTAAATCGAACTATATCTTTTTATTTTTTTATTTTTTCTCTGTGAACAGCATGTATGCTGCAGTTGTCAAGACCTATATCTCTGATCTAAATTTACTTGAGAGCTTTCCAGTTGCCACTGACTGTGCCTCCTTTGCTCCATTCGTTAGATTTAGGAGAATCCATCCTCCTCCATTTTCTGGTGAGTTTTGTTTTATTGTGATCCGTCTGTAGATGCATTGATCCAGGTCATCATCATCATCATCACCCTCATCATGTGCCATACCGATAAGCGTGGGCGTTCATGTTTCGCATTCTCACACCATCACTAGAGTCGTTGATCAGCTCCGTGTTCTTATCTCGACCATGCTGCGTGACCATGTCATCCAGATATTTACTTTTCCGCCTTCCCCGTGTTCATTTCTTCCAAAAATGTTGACTACTACGTTTAATTTCTCTAATTGATTTACAGACCTTCAAGCACTTGGAATCAACGACTGGCAAGAGAAGGTCCACCAAAGAGACAATGGAGACGGGATTGGGTAATTCCCC